>CAMXCT020006759.1:255000-287380 GCA_947184155.2 Cladocopium goreaui | reverse complement strand
TATTATATATTATATATTATATATTATATATTATATATTATATATTATATATAATTTAGGTTGTGTGTAAATGTATAATTATATATAAATATAAATGCATAAGCATATAAGTATATACTATTATATATGTCTACAGAAACGGCTGAAAATCCATATATATAGTATACATATTAGATACAATGTCATGATAGACATTGTATATTGTTTCGCCCTAAGGCCGCACTTCGACATCAACTTGGACTTACCTCCAAGGCAAAGATGGCTGGAGGTCACCAAGTACTACCGACAGGATTGCTGCTTAAAGCTCAGTACTCCGAATTTTCCAGCAGCTCCAGGGAACTCCCAGCGTTTTCCCAGGAGATCCTCACGATGATGGACACATGGGAGGCGATGTTGCAAGCCACCCTCCAGCCAGCCGAAAAGGCCGAGTGCTTGGAAAATCCATAGGCTTTTGGGCCAGCAGAAACTGGGAAATCTGAGCAGAAACCCATCCTGTTTTTTTTTGAGCTTTCCCATGATGGGGTGTTCTTGAAATCCCCAAGTCAGGAGCTTCGATACTGACATGGTCTACGAGCCTTATTGGGGATTATGAACTAAACCATAGGAACGGGAAACCTATCAATCACCTAGTATAATAACGAGCTGGGATAGTGGTAGTTTTAATGACTCATATGGCCATATGGGGTCATATGGGTTTGGTACCCTAACATGATGAGAAATCCGGTTATGATGGCATTTCCCAGTTTAAATGGCAATGCGGGGATTAATTGCCCTTTTTCAGACACAGCCATTTGCATATTAATATATATATATATGTATGTATGGTCTGCACATATACATTTAGACAGAAGTGCCAAAAGCACGTATATATATATATATATAAGGCCATGTGTCCCAGTTTCATGGGTCAGTGGCCGGTTCGGCAAGGCAGACTGGCTTCGCTACGGCACAGACAACAGCTGCTGGACTCCACTTGATTGGATCCGGCCAAATAGACATGGGGATATGTGAAAACCATTGAACACCTATAATACCCATATTTTTGGGGATGAAGGTCTATTTACAAACGATTTGATGTTCACGAGTCGGGGGTTTTGACCCATCACACGGTGAATTGAACCGGATTTGGCTCGCCAATCGCCCAGGTGAAGAGTATCAAGAAGAGTTGCTGGGCATCTATGAGGCCCGGAATGCCCAGGGATGATGTACCAATGTACCCTCTGGTAAACTAACATAGCTATTGAACATGGACCATTTATAGATGATACAAACCGATTTACCCACTAGAAATGGTGATTTTCCATAGCTATGTTAGTTTGCCAGATGTTACCTATCAAATTTTCTGTAGCTATCTTGGTTTACCAGGGGCTGTTTGATGATGGCGTCGTCCGAAAAAGGGGACCCCCCAGATATCCGCTTATCAAAACTTGACTTCCTAGACGGCAATGAGGATATCCCCCAATCTTGGGACAAAACCCGATGGCTTATAACCATTTACAACCATGGTCACTATCCAAAGATTTATCCACCACAATCTCTGAGTGTGACAGAGGCTGTCTGACATGAACCGATCGCAGGTTAGTTGGATTTTCAGTGCGCCTGAGTTCCGCAGCAGAACTCTGCTGCCAACTAATTTTCAAAAAAACTAAAGCCCCAAATCGATACGTTGATACTGAACAATGACAATACCAAAACGCAATGACAATACTAAAACATATATATATATATACACATTATATCATTGTCATTATATATATATATATATCATTGCCATTATATATATATATATCATTGTCATTATATATATATATATCATTGTATATATATAAATATTACTATTATTATCATCATATTATTATTATTATCATGTATATATATATGTATATATTACAGTATACTCTCCTACCTTTTGACGAAAACCCCCGTTGTGAGCAAAGCTCGGACGCAGTCTATGTTAAAACTTCCTTTTTTTTCTTAATGTTGCCAGGGTTTATGTTAAACCATTTTCAAGGAACAAAAACTCAAAATTGCATTAACATAACCCTACAGAGAGAGCTTCTGTAGGTGCATGTATCCACCACACTTTGTGTCTGCAAGTGCCCGGGGTTATGCTAACGCAAGATAGCATTCTTCAGGTGCTCTGCGAGAGGTTTAAACATTGACAATGTTCAGCATCTTCATCCCTTTGTCTCCTGGAAAGGAAAAGCTAAGTCATAAACATATACCCTGTACTAGTTCTAGAATCAACTTCAAAACTTGTTGGATTTGAAACAGGAATTGTTTCAAATCCAACAAGTTTTGAAGTTGATTCTAGAACTAATACAGGGTATATGTTTATGACTTAGCTTTTCCTTTCCAGGAGACAAAGGGATGAAGATGCTGAACTTTGTCAATGGAAACCGCGTTAGAAATCTAGCGTTGAAATGGGTTTACATTAGCACAGAAAAGAAAAAACGAGAATGCCTTTAGGGAGGCAGTCGAAAAAAATGCGCTGCTGAATTTAATGATCGTCGCCGGAGAGTTGTCAGGGTTTGTTGGGCCTTGTTTGGTAGGTTTATGTTAAGCTAGATGTCGATAATCGCATTTTCCCCTGCATTCCACATGTTGCTATCCAGAGGATCTATGTTAATACATTTTCTCAGTACGTTCCTAGTTTTGGATGCTCGCAACCTCCTAAAAGGACCATGAACATATTATATACCCAGGCCTGTCCCAAGGAGATTCGCAATTTTGTTGATATTGGCCCACAGGATGTTCGTCAAAAGTTAAGAGTGTATTATATCTAAATATTTTAGTATATTATATATATATGATATTTTAGTAATTATAGTATATATATATAATAATATATATATATATTAGTATAAAAATAGATATTATTTTATAAAATAGATATATTATTAATTATTATATAAATATACACTATAATATAAATATATTTATATTATTATATAAATATATACAATATTATATATATTTGTTTATTATTTTATAAATATATACAATATTATATATATTTATTATTATATAAATATATACATTTTTTTTATTATATAAATATATATTATCATATAAATATATTATATATAGTATTATATATACATAGGAACTCTTATAAATCTATAAATTGAATGCAGGAATCTCCAAGTTCGAACTCCAAAAACACGATTTGCCACCCGGGCGAAGTATTCAACTGCATCAACGGAAGCAACTTTCCCCGACAAAGGTGTGGCGTTGGGTGATACCCACCATCGACCATTAATAGCAACTTTCATTAGGATTGTATCATTGTTCTTTTTTCCACCCATGGAATGGACTGGATTTTCTCATGATTTTTCCCTCAAATGTTCAACCTATGTGGGCTGTTCCTTTCTGTCAGGGGCTTGGAACGAACCTTTCCTTCAGCCTGGACACCTTGAACCTGTAGCTGGCCTAATTTGAGGTGATTGGTGGCCAGCTAAGCCAAGAATTTAACACTGCTATGGTTCTATTGATGGGACCTCAGAAGCATTGACACAAATTATCAACGGACTACGAGCCTAGCATGATGCAATACTGACAGTTTTTGTGGGATCCTGGACGAATACAGTTACAAGGATCCAACATGACGACCCCTCAACCAACCAGTAGGTTTCAGACCAACATCGGAAGGTTTGGACCCATATTTGTTGGACGAAGCTTGCGATGATGTCGCGTGGGGGCTGGGGTTTCTTTGTGATTTCCGAGCAGATTTCCTGCGAAGGTTCAACATTCTTTACGAGATCCTTGGCTTCAGTGGAACTCGATCAGTTTGTCGGAAACTAGGGTACTTGCAAATTTGATGGTTTAGTATCATTTTGTCCATTGAGCTGGCCATCAGGGTCTCCGATTTTCAGACACACCCAGATGATCCTGTGGATGCTGTGCCGACCAGCTGCTTCTCAGGCAGCTGACCTCCAAGTTGCATGGTACGCGTAGGAACATCCTGGTTAGAAAGTGCGGAATAGCCCAAAGGAACAAGTCAGTGATTCCTTGGGTTTTCTCCCATTTGAGCATGGAGTATTATACAGTGGTATACATATATATATATAGTTATATATATACAATTATATATAAATATCAATATATAATATTAATATACATATATAAAAAACATATGATTATATACTGTATTCAATATTTGACATATTCTATATGATATACGATTAGATATGATTCTAGATTACCAGATGCTTGCTGGGATGACCCTCCATATATCCATCAGCCTCAGTTTTCCGGTCAGAAACACCTCAGTGCTCTGAGGATGGGATCTCCTACACTCACCCAAGCTTGCTCGGGGCTATTGGCTGCGGATGTGAATGGCAAGGCCTCCAGATGTTGAGAATCCAGCGTAAGCTGCGAGTGGTTTTTTTTGGTAGCTGACAATTGCTGATGTTCTTCAGCGATAAATAGGTTTGGTACATTTTCGGGCCCGAAAATTGTGGGGCACCAAAATCCCAATGTTTTGGAACATCATCTTCCACATCACTGTAAAATGGCTCAGGCGTATCCCCAATTTTTGGGCAAATCCAAATGGAAGATGATCTGCCCACAAAATCAGCCATTGTGCAGGGTATCCAAGACTAGCAATGTTTCAAGCCAACCACAGCAGGCGAAGCTGTGTTTCGCTCCCTGAGTTCGTTAGGTTTCCGTTCTGCTCTCCCAGGCTTCTCCTTTGCCAAGGATTTGTCCTCCACTTTGGGCAATCTCTGCTCTATCCAGCTGAGCACCAGTTTGAAAATTGCACCATTTCTCGTGGAAACCAACACTTTTCCATGGAAACATAATCTATCTATATATATATATATACAAAATACACATGGCTTAAAGCTTAAAGGAGATGTTTTCCATGTGGGCCACCGGTGTAGCCAGCAGGTCATCCATGGACGCAACATGGATTATCAATTCTTGTGGCTTGGCCACTGCTGTGAGAAGGGACTGCCATGTGGATCATACAGAGTGGAGAACATTATCCTTTGGTACATGGCTGGCTGAGAGTTGCAACTCTTCCATGGGACAAGTCACTTTTGTATACTTTTGTGACTCTCGAGCCAGCCAGCTTAAGTTACTTGAGGGTATATGATTTGAATGATAAGGAGATGAGCCCTTGCTTGATCATGAAGGGCACACTTTGCTTGGGAAAGAGCCAAGGTTCAAAATGCCAGATGAAACTATCAAAGATTGGCCAGACGTCACATTTGAGGCGTGTGGGGTCACGGAGGCTGTCTACCACACACACACACATATATATATATATGGATGGATATGGTCTCGTGTTCCGTGTTCCTACCGCCCCCCCAATGGTATGGGTCCCCAGGTAGCACCCCCCTTCCCTTCTATTTGCAAGCTATTGGCAGCATTTCTGAGGTCCAGCCTCGCATTTGCTAGGTTTCTGCAGCGATTCTGACTACCAGCCTCGCATTTACGAGGTACATGCTACCTTTTAGACGACCTACGTAGCTCACATACTCCCTCAAAGTACCTACGTGCTACCTATAGTCATATATACATGTGCTATGTATCTACTTCCTATATATATACATAATATATATATATATACACATAATATATATATATACACATACTATACATATATATATATACATATATACACACACGCACATATATATATATATATATATGCATGTTCGTATTTAAATATATATATACACATATATTCACATATATATATATATGTACACACACACATATGTATATATATACACATACATATATACATATATACATATTTACATATATACATATATACATATATATTTATAGCACGTATATATATATATACATATATATATGTATATATATATATGTATATATATATATAAATACAGACATACGCAGTACCACACCCGCACCACACCACAGGAGGGGGAGGGAGAAAGTACCACACCCCACCACACCACAGGGAGAGAGGGGGACAGTACTATGGCTGACCCATGACCATGGCGGCGGGGGGGAGGGGGGTTGGAACGCTGGGCCATATATATATATAATACATATATATATATATATCTGTGTGTGTGTGTGTGTCCACCCGGTGGGGGTTCTGTAAAAATCATAGCTCTGCACGTCTCCATAGTTCACGAAATTCCATCTGCTATGATTTGTTGATCGCCCAGCTACTGGCTTACTGCAAAAGCGCCCAATCTTTGTTTGATCCGGGCTCCCAAGGCGTACTTCTGGAAGGGCGGACGGAGGATCTTCATGGGGATCCAATGGCCGATTTATATAGGCGAAGCGCCTTGGGGATGCCTGGAAGTTGGGATAAAGTTTCACTGGGGTCTAAAATGGATTTGGGCACTAAAAGTGCTGATTTTTGCCATTTCAATGGGAAATAACATGTGATCTTCTGGAATTGCCAGCGCCACATTTTCAGGCAAACCCATATGAGAGACGTCCAAAACCTTTTCTTATGTGGTTAGGACGAAAGGTGCGCGTAAGTGAAGTGATGCGAGATAGGCTTGACATGCGTTTGTCTGAAACACAGGTATCCCCAAATACGCGAAAAAAAAAGAATTATGATCAAGTTCCTTTTGAGAGTAGGGTATCCCAAATATCCCAAATCCCATGATTTATAATAAAGTTCCTCTCTTGAAATGGCCATGTAATTCAGTTGCCAAAGCCATACCAAACCTTGGATCATCGCAGGCGTTCATACGGCCATGCGCTTCAATGGTTGGAGTTTTGAGCAAAACACCCGCTTAGGCGAGGCGGCTGAGCCTGATGAAAGTGTTTTATTTTTTTAAAAATGTATCAATGCCTGTTTTCTTGGGCGAAATTTGACATTTCAATTTCAACTACACAAAGTTTGGAAGATCATGACGACTCGACCTGAAAGTTGATCTCTAGTTAGTTCACATCAAAATCGCTGGGATTTATACATACATATCTATTATATTATATTATATTATATTGTATTGTATTCTATTGTATTGTATTGTATTATATTGTATTATATTATACTATATTGTATTATATTATATTATATTGTATTGTATTATATTATATTATATTATATTGTATTGTATTGTATTGTATTATATCATATTATATTGTATTGTATTATATTATATTAAATTATATTGTATTGTATTATATTATATTATTTTATATTATATTATATTGTATTGTATTATATTATATTATATTGTATTATATTGTATTGTATTGCATTGTATTATATTATATTGTATTATATTATATTATATTGTACTGTATTATATTATATTATATTGTACTGTATTATATTATATTATATTGTATTGTATTATATTATATTGTATTATATTGTATTGTATTATATTATATTATATTGTATTGTATTATATTATATTGTATTGTATTGTATTATATTATATTGTATTGTATTTTATTATATTGTATTATATTGTATTGTATTATATTATATTATATTGTATTGTATTATATTATATTATATTGTATTGTATTATATTATATTATATTGTATTATATTGTATTGTATTATATTATATTGTATTATATTATATTATATTATATTATATTTTATTATATTATATACATGCATATTTGTGGATGTTCATCCCCCCAAACATGATAGGTATGCACCCATCCCCCATGTACCAATTTTCATGGTGTTCTCCGAAACGGCGTGGCTCAAGTCATTTGGAGTCCAGGTATGAACGATCCTCAGCTGAACCTCGAGTCAGCGAAAGGGGGAGGCACACGATAATTGCGAACACCTTCAAATCACCTAATTGCGAGAAAAAACTAAAAACAGTTGCAATTTGATGCAAGAAGAACATTGCTTTATGCAAGAAGAATAATGCTTTACTTTCATATGTTCCATTTCAATTGCTACAGTTTTTTCCTGCAAGTAAAGTCCCATTTTTGTTTTGCAGTTGCTTTTTTTTTTGTAATTAAGCAACCACGGTTTTTCGCAATGAGAACGTACTCTGGATGACACATGGTTGAACATGGATAAAGGTCATCTCTAGTGAAAAAAGGAACCACCAACTCAGGTACCCAAAAAAAGGATACCCCAGGCACCCATCTCTATCAAACTTTGCCTCGATTTACCATGAACACTTACGCTGGTGGATTGCAAGACAATTGCTTCCAGGGTGAGATGGATCGAAACGATGGGATGAAGTAAAACTGCACGGTATTCTTGCACATTTTCTATGAACATGGCACAGCATTTGCCGCAGGCAAGCCGTATGGTTTTCTGGCTGGGAGCCTGAGATTTGAGACGGTAGAGAAGTGGCAAAAACACGCAAAAACCAATTACTATGCATATGTATATATATATATTATATCACAGATGTTTGGTGTTCGAATTCAATTAAACTACACACTCAACCTCAAGTTTTAAGACTCTCAACGTAGATTCTCTGTAGCGGTCTTTGCATACTTCGACATTGGTGTTTCCTAAAATGGGGGTACCCCCAAATCATCCATTGACATCCATTGTTCTTAGAATATTCCATTATAAACCAACTATTTTTGGGGGATCCCCCATTTTAGGAACCCCCCACATGTTTCATCATGACTTGACGATCAGAGCTTTTAGGTTGAACAGCCACCAGCCCCACTGTGGCCAGGTGCGAAAGTTGATGGAGACCACCCCGGACTTCGAGACGGCTTTGTCAAAGATCAATGTGGCGCGATGTGATTCAACCTGGATTTCCTCAAGATGACACTAACAGATAACATCATTTATTTCATATAAGATGATATTATAAAATTATAAATATAACATCGCTAAAAGATGATATATATGTATATATATATAGGTCATATAATATACATATACATATCTGTTCTGCTTGGATTATCCGCCGTTAATGGGGAGTCTACAGTCTTTTCCGATCTTGTGACAATGGAACCCTGCAAGAAATCCAGATATTTGAATGTGAGTCAACAAGGACAGACTCGAAAAAAACGGCGGAGTTTAGTCATTTTCGGTGTTGACCTTTCCGACTTTGGGCGGTTCTCAATATCTTTCACCCAAGAGAATATAGGTCAAAATTATCGACCCTCCATATTCTGGATGGTTTCAGGTCCTAGAAAAAGGCTAGCCATTTATGCTTGAGTAAGTTAACATAGGTCCTAAGAACAGCCAGTTTCTAGTGGAAACTAGTCTTCCAATCCTCCATTTGGATCTATTTGGCAGGGTCTAAATTAGTTGGTCCAGGTACCCCCACTTGACGACGGCCAGAGGCCACTAGCTTCTTGGCACCTCAGTATTTTATACTGGCCGGTGCCAAGCCCTTTGAAGGCCGTGGTGAATTGTTGAAAGTCGCTGTGTATTGGACTATTGGAGGGGCTTTACACATCTTTTCATCTTTTTCCCCCACTTGCCAGGTGAGGGTCTCTGGATTTTATCAGAGTTACTTCCTCCCTCCTCCCTCCCTCCTTCCCTTCCCTTCCCGTCCCTTCCCTTCCCTTCCCTTCCCTTCCCTTCCCTTCCCTTCCCTTCCCTTCCCTTCCCTTCCCTTCCCTCCTGCCTTCCTTCCTTCCTTCCTTCCTTCCCCCAACAGCGAACTCCAGATCTCAGTCGACACTGCCGGACCTCAACCGCGGACGTTCTATCTGACATTCTCTCTGGCGTCTGGCTGTCCGGCAGTGCCACTGATATCTGGAGCTCCCGGTTGAGGTCTGGCAGTGCCCACTGAGATCTGGAGCTCGTGACTGAGGTCCGGCAGTGCCCACTGAGATCTGGAGCTCGCAGTTGAGGTCCGGCAGTGCCCATCTGGAGCTCGTAGTTGAGGTCCGGCGGTGCCCACTGAGATCTGGAGTTAAAGTATGTGCCAGAAAGAACGTCAGAATAAGTATGCCACATATACTTCCAGACGACGGTATGTCAGAAACTGTGCCAGAAGAGTGTTTCAGGGCGGGGATCACTCGAAGAAAGTAATTTTCAAAGACTTACAGTATATTTTAATTTGCGGATGGATCAACACCTATGAAATACTATTTTTTTGGGAAGATGAACTTCCAGCTATACCAGCTATGGGGTTTGACCAGGCTACCAGGGATTTGACCCATAGCCATGTGTCAGGATGGTGAAAGTCATCAAGGTTTCAATCTCTAGACTTGTCCTGGGAAAAGTTGCTTCCCCAGTGCCTTCCCCCTGAAACAAAACCCTGGTTTGGTAGTAGATTTATTCATTTTCGGTTCCTGGTTGGGGGTAGTTATTGTTGGAGGATTATTGCCGCTTTGTAGGCGCCGTCATCAGCATGGATCGCTTTTCCGCGCAGAATTTGTCTGCCACACCACCCGTACGACGCTTTAGTGATAGCGCAGGCACGTTGAGACTCTACTTGAGAGTTTGCCCCAAAATGGATCACAATGGTTCAAAATGGCATGTATCAAAAATGCACATTTCTGACAAACCCAAACCCACTTTGCTGACAACTTGCCATGTAGATCACATCTTTTCTAGTGTCAATGTTGGAGATTGTTTCCCCCAAGTCTTGAGACGTCATTTAAATGACTCGTTACATGCATATGCGGTTGCACGTTTGTGATCTTCAACTGACATCAAATGACCGGACAGGCCCGTGGTTTTTGCTTCAAACAAATGATGATGCGAACAAGTTTCCATTGGACCATCGGCGCCCCATGACCGCCACAATCCTGGCAATGCTTCTTGCCAGCTCCGGAGAAGGGGAAAAACACATTGGACATGGCAAAATCCGAAGCGACATGCTTGCCTTTTCAAGTCGACAACGGTTGCAGTCGCCAATGGTCTTCTCATGAATAGATTTTATTTGGATATCCCCTTATTCGTTGGTCATCTATGAGATATACCACGAATTTTCCCACCGTCAGGGGTGATGAAACTGTGCTGGTCCAAGGCATGGCCAGCAGGATGTCTCCATCAACTTCGTTTGGGACTGGCGCCGGAATCGCCGTTGGAACCTGTGGCAACTCTGGAAGTAAAACATTATGGAAAAATTGGACAATTGGAAAATTGTGGAACAATCGTTTTCAAACATCCTGGAGTTCAGACCTTTCTAAGGTAAAAAAACATAACAAGGGTATTTTTTTTACCCTGTATGGGGGCAGAGAACAAAAGCACACCAGCTCCAGGCTTAGAAATCTACCGTGGCAGGATATTGTCCACAATTTTCCGCTGAAGAATCACATGTCCGTCTTTACTTGGGTCTGGCAGCCCAGCGAGGGTCAGTGACCCAGTGACTAGTGCCTTTTGGATCAGAAAGCTGCGGAGTTGGATCAAAATGGTCGATCCCAAAATGGTTGTTTGCACACTGAAAACACCAAATTTGTTGCGCCCAGGACCTCAAATTTTAAGCAATACTGTATCATGCCATACTCATATTATAGCATATTATAGCTAGAGATCAAAACCTTGGTATGCCAGTGAACATCCAAATAATTAGCTGTATCAAATGGAGGTCTTGATCCTTCAGATCTATGCTGTCCAACACCAACAGCACCTGAAGGTGGCAGTGCCGAGCACCAACTACTCTCAAGCAGTCCTTAGAGGAGAGGATCCTGTTTTGGAGGAAGAGAACACCGTGACGTGGCCCACGGGGTGACGGGTACCCTCTGGTAATTTAAGACTTTGCTATGAAAAATGACCAATTTTGCTGATGATATGCCTACTGAAGATCGTGACTTTCGAAAGCTGTGTCAAATTACCAGAGGGTATGTTCCGATTTCTTGGACCCGATGACAATTTTTGGGGTTTTGAGGCATGCTGATCCAGGTATTTGGCCTTGGTCGCATGCGCGAGTTCGGTCATTGTCGCGGATAAGTTTGCTTTACCAATATTTAGCAATACATTCCTTGTGGATGTATCTACACTTTAAAAGATATGTAAACATTGGTACCTTTCAGCATCTTTCAAGTGTTCGAAACTTTGTGAAGCAAATGTGGGATCCCGGGATCCGGCAGTGCCTCCGGCAGTTTTGATCACCTGGTGCAAGGTTGCACTGCATGATGCACCTGAGACAGAAGAGGCAGGGCTTCCACCGGACCACCAGACAGGGAGGATTCTTCCATGGATTTTTCCAGGCGTCCCGCCTACAAGTTGTTGTATTCCATGTTCATAGTTCAGGATTTCATTTCCATATGTTCCATATGTTCCATATTTTCCATTCGACATGATATCCCAGTTTTTGTTGAAGGAAACCTCAACTGCTTCTACAATCGAGCATGTGGTTCTTTCGAGGTGCAGCTTTTGCAACGATTCCTCCGACGATATGGAGCGAAGGGCAGGAGACATGTCGGGTGGCTCAAAGACTTTCGAGCATGATAGGGATGATTCATAGGGAACATAGACCCCATCGTTTCCTCTTTCAGGACTACTTAAAAGCCTATTGTTTGCGGCCTAACTTCTATTTTCACCAATGATGGAGATGTTGGGAATGCTTGGGATGCTTGTGATGATGGGTTGCAGGGGAACTGGACAACTTGATAGCTTCCAACATTGGGGGAACAACTTGTGCATTTTTCGGGTTGCCGATTCCGAACGATGCCAAAGAACAGCTGAATCCTGTGCAAGGTGATTTCCCAAGAGGGGCTGCGGCTGCTGGAAACCTGAGCTCCCTGAGCTCCCGTAGATATTAGACCCAGCTGCAAAGGATCAGCACAGGCAGAGAGCCGTGAGGACAAAAATTGGTCAACTCTTTACTGCAGCAAGAAACACTCTTTCCTGACCGAGGCTCAAATTCCATGAGTTCCCGTAGTTACATGGAGTTACATCGAGTTACATGGAGTTACATGGAGTTACCTGGATTCTGCATATTCTGCCCCATGAACTTGGCAAAATCGCCTTGGTCACAACACATCTTACAGATACCCAGGTCCGGCTTAGCCCCGTCGATGTTGCAAGGCTTCCCTTCCTTTGGACGCTGACTACTACCTGGAACACCAGTCCTTTGGCCTCACCATAGGCATGTGCAAGGTCAGAAGGTTATGTCAACTGTTACAACTTGCATTTTGTGGTGAACCAATCTCAAAATTCTCAAGTAGCACTCTTAATTGGCGAATTTGTTTACAACCCCATATTGTTGGTTCACATCTCCATTTGTGGTAAACTTAGCTTATCCAAAGCAATTTCCTGTCCCTTATTTGTGGGTTTCACGGCTGAAGTGTGTGTGGAAAGCCGCTGGCAACAGAACTGACAGCGATCACAAGGTTGAAGCAGCCACTGTGGGTATCTCAGCAGATTTCGTTTGGAAGCCAATCGCTACAGAGTAGCATGACGATCAGAGGGTCAATGAGTCAATGACGCCCAAAACACAGATGGGAAGTCAGGACTGGAAAAGCTACGTACTTTTCTCCGATGTGTGATGTGTGGGGGGGCAATATCTCAGAGCCCAACACAAGCATTCTTCAATATTCTGCAAGAAGGATGATGAGAACCCCAGATCCATCCAGGGTGATGAATTAGAATTCATCAGAGGTATTCAATATTATACTAACTAAGATATACTAAGCCCCCAAAAGACAGAACAGCTTTTTCGGGGGCCGAGATGATCCATGAGGCTCCGCGTCTTCGAGCCCGTACTGGGCGGCTCAAAGAGCAGCGTGGACCGCCCCGGCCGAATTTCTTTTTTGACGTGTGGGTTGAAATCTTGGAATGCTGGAATGATCCTGGTGAACATGAAGGACATGAAATATCCTGCCAAGAGCATGCTCAAGATTGCTACTCATACACAACAAAGATCAAAAAGACAGTGTTGATTTTTGACCTGGAGCCATGTGTCTGGGACTCGGTGACGCATCTTTCCTCAAGACTTTGGTGTCCCTACATCATACATCCGCCCTGATTTGGAACACTTGGAGTTTCAGCCCCCAAGGAAGATGCCCCCCCCTTGCAGGAGCAAGCGCTTTTTGGCTTCGGTGCGATCCGGCTTTGGGGTGAAGATGGTGTGGGCAGTGTTGGCAGTCCTACCTGCGGATCCTCTACATTCGTCCCAGGGAGGACTATGAATTATTTGTTGTTCATAAGATGCTGATTACTAACATCGGTCTCCATTGTAGATGAGTTTACGCATTTCTTTCCATAAATAGTGGATTCAAACATTAAAACATGGGGAAGAGATGGGAATGACCCTCCCAGTTCTGCCAGGTGGTTCCTCGAGCTCGTCGACAGCCCAGTTGCTCACCATTTTTGGACATAATTTTTGCAGTTCGAAACCCATCGATTCAGTGTATAAATCATGAATCATAAAATGCTATAAATCTATAAATAACAAAGCAAGCAAACTGTTATATGGACGTGTGTATATGTATATGTATATGTATACGTATACGCATATATATATATAAATATATATATTATGTATGTTTTTTTCATAATATATACGCATATATATATATATATTATATAACTATCTTTTACATGTATGTATTCGCGTATGTTATAGATACATCCAGGACGAAGGTGGTGGCGAAGGCGGCCGGAAGCGGTGCAGGCCTGGAAAGGAGTGGTGCCCAGTGGTGCCCCTCCAACCCCCCTGGGAGTCCAAAGGGAAGGACACGAATATTTAGCTAAGGATAGCTAAGGTCATTTGCGATTTTAGGGGGTTATACTACCCTTTAGCTCATCGTTTAGGTCATCTAATGTCATTTGGGAAGTGCTCAAAGCCATTCAAAACTCCAGTTGATCGATGATTTTGTTGGGAAGTTATATATCAACCTATCCTTTCTAATTCGGAAAGCCTGTTGTGAGCGGTGCATTTCAAATTTTTGGGGTAGACATTCAATGAAGAAACTCACAACAGTTCGTTTGAATGTAGGCTATCCTATAGCACGTCTCTTCACAAAAGCATGTGTCTGGCACATCAACGCTCTGGTCTGTCTCACTTCCACCAAGATTAATCCTGATTAACCATGATTATTCCACACCCCCAAAAAAATTAGAACACCAACTACTCTGACCTCTGGACTAGTTGCCAAATCCTTTTTCTCTTGTTGTTTTTTTTTGGTCTTCTCGAGGTTTTGCTATGATCCTGACTAATCTGGATTAATCCTGATTAATCTGTCCTACATCATGACTCTGGCTAGTTCCGGCCTTCTTGTCCCCAAATTGGGAAAAATCAGATGCTCAGAGACTTGGGCACGGGTTGAGGGTAATTTTATATTTCATCAATATATGTTCATCTAATTTTCTGGATAATTTGTCACTTTTCAAAAACAATGCCGAAAAAAATGATAAAGCCGACAGAGTGCACTTAGGACATAGGTTCGGCATTTTTACATACAATCCTCCAATATCTGTGATCCCAAGTCGTATTTTTCGAAAACCGTGATATGCCTCAAAGACAGTGTGGCCTGACTTTGTGCATTCCCTTTGAAAGATTGCATTATGTATTTGAAAAGAGCGCAGTTAATGGGCTGAAAAAGACCTTCAATACGCATACGATTTCATACGATTTCATAAAAGGTTATGTCGCATTCTGCTAGCAGATTCCAACACCATTTCAAATTAAGATCCGTTTATATCCATTTATATATACCATGGTGCTTTTTTGTGATCATGGCATTCTTTGAAGTGAATGTTTATAAATATCTGAATCTGGAATATTTTCCTTCAAGAAAGTGCATCATCTCTTTGAAAAGGGTGCAATATTCCCTCGGACATTAAAGCATCATTCCAGCTTTCAAGATGGAGTTCTTTTGTGTATATTATGTAGTGGTCCTTTTATCAAAGTATGGTATTCCTTGAATAATGTGTGGAAAATCTTGTTTTTTCTTTCAAAACTATGAGCTCCTTGAGGGAGATGCAATATTCTTCTAAGCAAAATGTATGCAGTACTATTTCTGAAGGTGCACAAGGCATTATTTTGGGAAGTACCCTCGGCAAAATGATGGACACAATTGATTAACAAGAGTGCACAACTCTTTCCAACAGGAATACTACATGTGTGAAGAAACTTATCTTCTATTTTTGCAGGAACATGGCTTCTTGAAAACGGATACTATATTGTCTTATGGTGGGGTACTTGCCATGTGTAAGCAACATAGTCATCTTACATGATTTTCAAGGAATATTGCGTTGATGCACTGGATATTGCACTTTTTGACATGAATTCTGCATACCAAAAAGGTAGCTGTAAATTGAACAGCACGCTACATATGGCAGAGGAATATTGCCTACTTATACTTCAAGGGATACCATATCATTTGGAAGAAGATTGCGTTTTTGAAAACATATGCTGCATCTTTTAGAGGATTCCCTCATAAATTTGTAGGGGTATTGCTCGTTGAAAAAAACATTGTACTTTCCCCATCTAAAATTGCAACTTAATGAACCACGCTAGGGATACTTCATTGTTGCATTTAATTTTGCATTTTAGAACAGGAATGCACTATGTGAAACTCACGCTACATATTATAGAACAATGTTTCCCCTTCAATGGAAGGCTGTACTTCCTTAAGGGCACCCTACATCTGTTAAAATAATGTGATACTTTGCAAGGGATAGTGGAAGGTTCATGCAACTATTCACGTCGCTTCGCGACGGCAACCGCCCGCACCGCATCGTTGGGCTCACACAGCAGAGATATATCTATATATATATAAAGATCATATATGTACATATCGAGTGAACGGTCCACACTGTTAATGATGTCAGCCATTGTTCTCTTCTACTGCCATTGTTCTCTTCTATTGCCGTCGCTCCGCGACAAGAACCCCTGTGCGGCCGCCACGGTTTGAACGATGTTGTTCTCACACCTTCGCGACCGCTCGTAACTGCCAATGATGTCGGCCATTGAGACCAAAAACATCCGAAAGTACTGATTGTCGGAAAAAAAACGCGAAGAATTTGATAGCCATGTATAGCGGACCAACGCAGTTCAAAAAATAGCGAAAAACATGAAAAAACGGCGAAATTGCTGTTATTTACAGTGTTTTTGCGCGGTGAGAAGCAGAAACCACTGCAAATACCATGGTTTTTGAGGGTCAGGTGGCCAAAAACACTGTAATTTACAGTGTTTTTTAACCAACGTCAAAAAACACTGGTATTTACAATGTTTTCATTCACACCGTAACATAAAACAGCGTAATTTACGAGGTTTTTGGAAGTTTTGAAGCTAGCCGTCAAGCATGCAGAAAACAGAAAAACACTGTAAAAACCAGTGTTTCTGCTATCACAAAACGACGAAAATCAGTCCGAAAACGGGTCCAAAAACTCAAAAATCCGCCTCCGGGCCCGGCCACCTGCGGAACCGCAAAAAAAGATGTTGCAAACCAAAAAATTGAGGTCAAAAAATTGAAAAACACGGGTTTTTTTCACTTTTCGCTTGCCGATTTTGGACGGGCGCGTTCACGAACAGGTGTCTTCCGTACTGTTTTTTACAGTGTTTTTTGAAGGCGAGCGTCACGACCTATCAAAAACAGGAGGTTTTGGTCGAATAATGGGCCCCCCCCCCCGTACGAGGGAAAAACATGTACTATGTGGCGCGGCGCGTTTTCCTTGTAAAAATTCTAAATTTGGGTCACGTGAATTTAGAATTCAATCCTAAAATTCTAAATTTTTCCAAGCTCCAAATTTAGAATTTTTAGAATTCAAAGCTGGATTTGGGGAAGTTGAACTAATTCTAATTTAGAATTTTTAGAATTTTTAAATTTTTAGAATTTTTAGAATTGAATTCTAAAAATTCTAAATTTTTCCCAGCTCCAAATTTAGAATTTTTAGAATTCAATTCTAAAAATTCTAAAAATTCTAAATTTTTCCAAGCTCCAAATTTATCATTTTTAGAATTTTTAGAATCCAATTCTAAAAATTCTATAAATTCTAAATTTTTCCAAGCTCCAAATTTATCATTTTTAGAATTTTTAGAATTCAATTCTAAAAATTCTACAAATTCTAAATTTTTCCAAGCTCCAAATTTAGAATTTTTAGAATTTTGAGAATTCAAAGCTGGATTTGGGGAAGTTGAACTAATTCTAATTTAGATTTTTTAGAATTTTTAGAATTCAATTCTAAAAATTCTAAAAATTCTAAATTTTTCCAAGCTCCAAATTTAGAATTTTTAGAATTTTTAGAATTCAAAGCTGGATTTGGGGAAGTTGAACTAAATCTAATGTAGAATTTTTAGAATTTTTAAAATTTTTAAAATTTTTAGAATTCAATTCTAAAAATTCTAAAAATTCTAAATTTTTCCCAGCTCCAAATTTAGAATTTTTAGAATTTTTATAATTCAAATCTAAAAAATCTAAAAATTCTAAATTTTTCCAAGCTCCAAATTTAGAATTTTTAGAATTTTTAGAATTCAAAGCTGGATTTGGGGAAGTTGAACTAATTCTAATTTAGAATTTTTAGAATTTTTAGAATTCAATTCTAAAAAATCTAAAAATTCTAAATTTTTCCCAGCTCCAAATTTAGAATTTTTAGAATTCAATTCTAAAAATTCTAAATTTTTCCAAGCTCCAAATTTAGAATTTTTAGAATTCAAAGCTGGATTTGGGGAAGTTGAACTAATTCTAATTTAGAATTTTTAGAATTTTTAGAATTTTTAGAATTCAATTCTAAAAATTCTAAAAATTCTAAATTTTCCCCAGCTCCAAATTTAGAATTTTTAGAATTTTTATAATTCAATTCTAAAAATTCTAAAAATTCTAAATTTTTCCCAGCTCCAAATTTAGAATTTTTAGAATTCAATTTAGATAAAAATTCTAAATTTTTCCAAGCTCCAAATTTAGAATTTTAGAATTTTTAGAATTCAATTCTAAAAATTCTAAAAATTCTAAATTAGAATTAGTTCAACTTCCCCAAATCCAGCTTTGAATTCTAAAAATTCTAAATTTGGAGCTTGGAAAAAATTAGAATTTTTAGAATTGAATTCTAAAAATTCTAAATTTGGAGCTGGGAAAAATTTAGAATTTTAGATTTAGAATTTTTAGAATTTTTAGAATTCAATTCTAAAAATTCTAAAAATTCTAAAAATTCTAAATTAGAATTAGTTCAACTTCCCCAAATCCAGCTTTGAATTCTAAAAATTCTAAAAATTCTAAATTTGGAGCTTGGAAAAATTTAGAATTTTTAGAATTTTAAGAATTGAATTCTAAAAATTCTAAAAATTCTAAATTTGGAGCGTGGAAAAATTTAGAATTTTTAGAATTGAATTATAAAAATTCTAAAAATTCTAAATTTGGAGCTGGGAAAAATTTAGAATTTTTAGATTTTTTAGAATTGAATTCTAAAAATTCTAAAAATTCTACAAATTCTAAAAATTCTAAATTAGAATTAGTTCAACTTCCCCAAATCCAGCTTTGAATTCTAAAAATTCTAAAAATTCTAAATTTGGAGCTTGGAAAAATTTAGAATTTTTAGAATTTTTAGAATTGAATTCTAAAAATTCTAAATTTGGAGCTGGGAAAAATTTAGAATTTTTAGAAACCAATTCTAAAAATTCTAAATTAGAATTAGTTCAACTTCCCCAAATCCAGCTTTGAATTCTAAAAATTCTGAAAATTCTAAATTTGGAGCTTGGAAAAATTTAGAATTTTTAGAATTGGATTCTAAAAATTCTAAAAATTCTAAATTTGGAGCTGGGGAAATTTTAGAATGTTTAGATTTTTTAGAATTGAATTCTCAAAATTTTTAAAAAATTTTAAAAATTCTAAAAATTCTAAATTAGAATTAGTTCAACTTCCCCAAATGCAGCTTTGAATTCTAAAAATTCTAAAATTCTAAATTTGGAGCTTGGAAAAAATTAGAATTTTTAGATTTTTTAGAATTGATTTATAAAAATTCTAAATTTGGAGCTTGGAAAAATTTAGAATTTTTAGAAATTTTAGAATTGAATTTTAAAAATTCTAAAAATTCTAAATTTGGAGCTTGGAAAAATTTAGAATTAGTTCAACTTCCCCAAATCCAGCTTTGAATTCTAAAAATTCTAAAAATTCTAGCGTGGAAAAATTTAGAAGTTTTAGAATTTTTAGAATTGAATTTTTAAAAATTCTAAAAATTCTAAATTTGGAGCTTGGAAAAATTTTTAGAAATTTTAGAATTTTGAGAAAAGAATTTTAAAAATTTAAAAACAAACTAAATTTGGAGCTGGAAAAAAATTGGAATTTTTAGGATTTTTTGAATTGAATGCTAAAAATTCTAAAAAATCTAAATTAGAATTAGTTCAACTTCCCCAAATCCAGCTTTGAATTCTTAAAAATCTCAAAAATTCTAAATTAGAATTAGTTCAACTTCCCCAAATCCAGCTTTGAATTCTAAAAATGCTAAAAATTCTAAATTTGGAGCTTGGGAAAATTTAGAAATTGAATGCTAAACATTCTAAATTTTGAGCTAGGAAAAAAAAATTAGAATTTTAGAACTGAATTAAAAAAAAACCAAAAAAATCTAAATTTTGATCTTGGAAAACTTTAGAATTTTTAGAATTTCAGACTTGAATTCAGAAAATTGTAAAAAAACAAAAAGTTCTAAAAATTCTAACTAAGAATTAGTTCAACTTCCCCAAATCCAGCTTTGAATTCTAAAAATTCTAAATTTGGAGCTTGGAAAAACTCGAAATTTTAGAATTGAGTTCAAAAAAATCTAAATTTTGAGCTTGGAAAAAAAATAGAATTTTTGGAAGTCTAGAATTGAATCCAAAAAATTAGAGGTTTTTGAATGGAAGTCTCAAAGCTCGGACCCTTTACCAAGCTTCCATTCAAAAAACTTATGTTTTCCTGGATTTTCAAGCTGTTCAGTTTTTTTGGGATTTGTACAGTTTTCTTACGCATTACTATTCCTATTATTCCTAACTCTTCAATATATAGTTACAAGAATTGACTAAGACAAGTGGATAGAGCAGTAGGCCGAAGGCCTTCCTAAAAGACGCAAACCTACCATGATTGCAACGACAGATAGACACGAGCCATACCACTTTCAGACCCTCCAGAACAGAACAATGAGCAGAAGAGAGCGGCGAAGGCCTGCCTAAAGACATCAACCTGCCACCCGCGCAACAACAAATAGATACTAGCCCTGCCATCTGCAGGCTCTGAGACAAATTCCAAGAAAAGGACAGAAGTGTAGGGGTAATCTAGATAAATTGACAGACAGTCAGTGATTCAGTGAGTTAGTAAGTAACACAACTAGCTGATCAAAAAAACACTTTTTCCGCAAACAGCCATTCTTCGCGAAGAAAAATGTTACTTTCGCGAACTCCATGTTTATCCTTCGCGGGGCCCACGTTGGGCAACAACGCCTCTTATGAAGATTCGTTCACCACCTGCCAAATTACGCCAGAGAATCACGAATCACTTCTTGATAGTTTTTTAAACATGCAGCTAGCATCACGAAATCCCTTCTCAGGGCAGATTGTTGCTGACTAGTTTTTTTTTGGCAAGGTTTACTGACCCACCCCCTTCAACATGTACCTTGACTTTCGCCCGCTCCTTTGCAGAACTTTCGCGGAACTATCGCGAAAATATCCCTATCCGGCCATCAGCAGGGGGCGCATTGAAGGAAAAGCGAGCACCAGGGGCCTTGGTGATTGGCTCTCGCAAAGCCTAACTTTTGGAAACTTGGCTGTTGCATTTGGAGCTTGTTTCTCGAGACTTCAAAAAGCATCATTAGGCAGTGACAGCGGCAGGATACGGCAGGTGCAAGGATGTGCTTCAGGAGCATGGTGTTTGGCTGTCACATGCTGTCACGAAGCCTCACCTTTGGAAGTTCGGCTGCTACCTATGAAGGGCAAGGCGATTGTCCAAAAGCACAACCACACAGGGAAATGAACCAGAACCAAACCGAAATTCTCTGGTGCCCTTCTCCTGCCGGACCCCGGGCGGCAGCGGGTGGCAGCCCTTTACAAAATGATTATAATTAATATCCAACTTTCGCGAAACTTTCGCGGAAAAAAGTTACTTTCGCGAACTCGAAAAAAAAACCTTCGCGAGGGTTTCCAACATAACATGCACGGCTTTCGCAATTAAACCGCAATCACAATATAAATAATATACATATAAAATTTAAGTATGTTTAAATACATATAATTATCTATATTGCATTTATCTACTTACGTCGTCAAGTGTGCTCTTTCATGCCCCAATGATCCAACCCTTCCACCCTCAACCAAAAAAAAGAAAGGGGAGAAGAAGAGTACATGACATACGGTGAACATGAAGCACTAGTAAGAGGCAAGCCTTCAAAATTGAAACTGGGAAGCGTCTTCTCATTCGAAATGATAAGCCCCACCACGTTCATCCCACGAGGAAAAGACGAGAAATGGGAAGTGTACTAGGCCGAAGGCCCCCCTAAAAGACATACACCTACCACCCTTGCAACGACAGATTGGTACTAGCCCTACCACATTCAGAGCCTTCAGAAAAATCACAATGAGGAGTGAAAAGAGGAAGGCAAGGTGAAGAAGAGCAGTGGACACGTTACCAGGCCGAAGGTTCTTCTTAAAGACATGCGCCGACCACCCTTGCGACGAGAAATAGATACTAGCGCTGCCACGTGCCTTCGGATAGGTGTCTTGACAAGAAGACAAGTGGCTAGAGCAGTAGGCCGAAGGCCTTCCTAAAAGACGCAAACCTACCATGATTGCAACGACAGATTATACACGAGCCATACCACTTTCAGACCCTCCAGAACAGAACAATGAGCAGAAGAGAGCGGCGAAGGCCTGCCTAAAGACATCAACCTGCCACCCGCGCAACAACAAATAGATACTAGCCCTGCCATCTGCAGGCTCTGAGACAAATTCCAAGAAAAGGACAGAAGTGCAGGGGTAATCTAGATAAATTGACAGACAGTCAGTGATTCAGTGGGTTAGTAAGTAAAAAAAGACGAGGTTTAGAGCTAGGGAGTTGGTTGGAAGAGATACATAAGCAGAAAGATACATAGATGTGTAGCCACGGTACATGTGTATGTAAGTGTATGTGTTTACATATGTTTACACACATATATATATATTTATTTACTATACATATCTAATATAAAAACATTTTTTTTTTATTATACATATATCTACATTGCATTTATCTACTTACGTCGTCAAGTGTGCTCTTTCATGCCCCAATGATCCAACCCTTCCACCCTCAACCAAGTAAAAGGAAGGGGAGAAGAGTACATGACATACGGTGAACATGAAGCACTAGTAAGAGGCAAGCCTTCAAAATTGAAACTGGGAAGCGTCTTCTCGTTCGAACTGCAAAGCCCCACCACGTTCATCCCACGAGGAAAAGACGAGAAATGGGAAGTGTACGAGGCCGAAGGCTCCTCTAAAAGACATAAACCCACCACCATTGCAACGACAGATAGGTACTAGCCCTACCACATTCAGAGCCTTCAGAAAAATCACAATGAGGAGTGAAAAGAGGAAGGCAAGGTGAAGAAGAGCAGTGGACACGTTACCAGGCCGAAGGTTCTTCTTAAAGACATGCGCCGACCACCCTTGCGACGATGAATAGATACTAGCGCTACCATGCGCCTTCAGATAGATATCTTGATAAGAAGACAAGTGGATAGAGCAGTGGGCCGAAGGCCTTCCTAAAAGACATACAACTACCATCATTGCAACGACAGATAGACACGAGCCATACCACATTCAGACCCTCCAGAACAGAACAATGAGCAGAAGAGAGGGCGAAGGCCTGCCTAAAGACATCAACCTGCCACCCGCGCAACAACAAATAGATACTAGCCCTGCCATCTGCAGGCTCTGAGACAAATTCCAAGAAAAGGACAGAAGTGCAGGGGTAATCTAGATAAATTGACAGACAGTCAGTGATTCAGTGAGTTAGTAAGTAAAAAAACGAGGTTTATAGCTAGGGAGATCGTTTGATAGAGAGATAGATAGGTAGATAGGAAGATAGGTACATAAGCAGAAAGATACTTAGATGTGTGGCCGCACTACATGTGTATGTAAGCGTATGTGTTTACATTTGTTCACACACATATATATAGTATACATATATAATTTAAATATGTTTAAATACATATATCTATATTGCATTTATCTACTTACGTCGTCAAGTGTGCTCTTTCATGCCCCAATGATCCAACCCTTCCACCCTCAACCAAGTAAAAGGAATGGGCGAAGAAGAGTACATGACATACGGTGAACATGAAGCACTAGTAAGAGGCAAGCCTTCAAAATTGAAACTGGGAAGCGTCTTCTCATTCGAAATGCAAAGCCCCACCACGTTCATCCCACGAGGAAAAAACGAGAAATGGGAAGTGTACTAGGCCGAAGGCCCCCCTAAAAGACATAAACCCACCACCCTTGCAACGACAGATAGGCACTAGCCCTACCACAGTCAGAGCCTTGTGAAGAAGACAGTGTGAAGAAGAGACGTGGAAACAGTACCGGGCCGAAGGCCTTCCTAAAAGACATGCGCCTACCACCCTTGCAATGACAAACAGGTACTAGTCCTATCACATGTACAGCCTTCAGAGGAAGATAAAGTGAAAGAGAAGTGTACTAAGCCGAAGGCCCCCGTAAAAGACATAAACCTACCACCCTTGCAACGACAGATTGGTAGTAGCCCTACCACATTCAGAGCCTTCAGAAAAATCACAATGAGGAGTGAAAAGAGGAAGGCAAGGTGAAGAAGAGCAGTGGACACGTTACCAGGCCGAAGGTTCTTCTTAAAGACATGCGCCGACCACCCTTGCGACGAGAAATAGATACTAGCACTGCCACGTGCCTTCGGATAGGTGTCTTGACAAGAAGACAAGTGGATAGAGCAGTAGGCCGAAGGCCTTCCTAAAAGACGCAAACCTACCATGATTGCAACGACAGATAGACACGAGCCTCACGAGCCATACCACTTTCAGACCCTCCAGAACAGAACAATGAGCAGAAGAGAGCGGCGAAGGCCTGCCTAAAGACATCAACCTGCCACCCGCGCAACAACAAATAGATACTAGCCCTGCCATCTGCAGGCTCTGAGACAAATTCCAAGAAAAGGACAGAAGTGCAGGGGTAATCTAGATAAATTGACAGACAGTCAGTGATTCAGTGAGTTAGTAAGTTAAAAGAAAAACGAGGTTTATAGCTAGGGAGATCGTTTGATAGAGAGATAGATAGGTAGATAGGAAGATAGGTACATAAGCAGAAAGATACTTAGATGTGTGGCCGCACTACATGTGTATGTAAGCGTATGTGTTTACATTTGCTCACACACACATATATATAGTATACATATATACTTTCAATATTTTTACACATATATCATATATCTACATTGCATTTATCTACTTATCTCGTCAAGTGTGCTCTTTCATGCCCGAATGATCCAACCCTTCCAACTTCAACCAAGTAAAAGGAATGGGCGCAGAAGAGTACATGACATACGGTGAACATGAAGCACTAGTAAGAGGCAAGCCTTCAAAATTGAAACTGGGAAGCGTCTTCTCATTCGAAATGCAAAGCCCCACCACGTTCATCCCACGAGGAAAAGACGAGAAATGGGAAGTGTACTAGGCCGAAGGCCCCCCTAAAAGACATAAACCCACCACCCTTGCAACGACAGATATGCACTAGCCCTACCACAGTCAGAGCCTTGTGAAGAAGACAGTGTGAAGAAGAGACGTGGAAACAGTACCGGGCCGAAGGCCTTCCTAAAAGACATGTGCCTACCACCCTTGCAATGACAAACAGGTACTAGTCCTATCACATGTACCGCCTTCAGAGGAAGATAAAGTGAAAGAGAAGTGTACTAGGCCAAAGGCCCCCTTAAAAGACATGAACCTACCACCCTTGCAACGACAGATTGGTAGTAGCCCTACCACATTCAGAGCCTTCAGAAAAATCACAATGAGGAGTGAAAAGAGGAAGGCAAGGTGAAGAAGAGCAGTGGACACGTTACCAGGCCGAAGGTTCTTCTTAAAGACATGCGCCGACCACCCTTGCGACGAGAAATAGATACTAGCGCTGCCACGTGCCTTCGGATAGGTGTCTTGGAGTCTTGACAAGAAGACAAGTGGATAGAGCAGTAGGCCGAAGGCCTTCCTAAAGACGCAAACCTACCATGATTGCAACGACAGATATACACGAGCCATACCACTTTCAGACCCTCCAGAACAGAACAATGAGCAGAAGAGAGCGGCGAAGGCCTGCCTAAAGACATCAACCTGCCACCCGCGCAACAACAAATAGATACTAGCCCTGCCATCTGCAGGCTCTGAGACAAATTCCAAGAAAAGGACAGAAGTGCAGGGGTAATCTAGATAAATTGACAGACAGTCAGTGATTCAGTGGGTTAGTAAGTAAAAAAAGACGAGGTTTAGAGCTAGGGAGTTGGTTGGAAGAGATACATAAGCAGAAAGATACATAGATGTGTAGCCACGGTACATGTGTATGTAAGTGTATGTGTTTACATATGTTTACACACATATATATATATTTATTTACTATACATATCTAATATAAAAACATTTTTTTTTTATTATACATATATCTACATTGCATTTATCTACTTACGTCGTCAAGTGTGCTCTTTCATGCCCCAATGATCCAACCCTTCCACCCTCAACCAAGTAAAAGGAAGGGGAGAAGAGTACATGACATACGGTGAACATGAAGCACTAGTAAGAGGCAAGCCTTCAAAATTGAAACTGGGAAGCGTCTTCTCGTTCGAACTGCAAAGCCCCACCACGTTCATCCCACGAGGAAAAGACGAGAAATGAAGTGTACGAGGCCGAAGGCTCCTCTAAAAGACATAAACCCACCACCCTTGCAACGACAGATAGGTACTAGCCCTACCACATTCAGAGCCTTGTGAAGAAGACAGTGTGAAGAAGAGACGTGGAAACGGTACCGGGCCGAAGGCCTTCCTCAAAGACATGCGCCTACCACCCTTGCAATGACAAACAGGTACTAGTCCTATCACATGTACAGCCTTCTGAAGAAGATAAAGTGAAGAAGAGAAGTGTACTAGGCCAAAGGCCCCCTTAAAAGACATAAACCTACCACCCTTGCAACGACAGATTGGCACTAGCCCTACCACATTCAGAGCCGTCAGAAAAACAACAATGAGGAGTGGAAAGAAGAAGACAAGGTGAAGAAGAGCAGTGGACACGTTACTAGGCCGAAGGCCTTCCTCAAAGACATAAACCTACCACCCTTACCACGACAGATAGATAGTAGTTCTGCCGCATTCAGGGCCTTCTGAAGAGGAAAATGTGAAGAAGAAAAGTGGAAACGGTACTAGGCCGCAGGTTCTTCTTAAAGATGTGCGCCTACCACCCTTGCGACGAGAAACAGATACTGGCGCTACCATTTGCCTTCAGACAAAATATCTTGATAAGAAGACAAGTGGATAGAGTACTAGGCCGAAGGCCTTCCTAACAGACATAAACTTACCATCATTGCAACGACAGGTAGATACGAGCCATACCACATTCAGACCCTCCAGGACAGAAAAATGAGCAGCAGAGAGGCCGATTTCTCCCACGGTGGGCAGGTGGCAGGGCTAGTGTCTATTTGCTGTTGTAAGGGTGGCAGATTTACGTCTTGACAGAGCGCCTTCATCTTTCCACCTAGGGCAGTCACTCTTCTTTACCCATATGCAGTGCCGGTACTATAAGCAATTATCTCTTCATAATGTTTGTGCCTAGGCCCCATTCGTTGTTGTAAGGGTGCTTTTGTTACGTCTTTGTAATGCACTTTGCATTTTCTTCTCACTCCATTTCCCCAATCTTCCCATGCTAGGATGCATTTTTCGTTGCAAAGGTTGCAGATGTACCTTTCTTAGCGGAGACCTTCAGCCTATTACACTTCCCATTTCTCGTTTGTCTATTTATTTAGATTACCCCTGCAGTGGGGGTAGTGGACCTGGGGCTTCCTATAATCACTTAATCCTACAACCTTCGCAACAGCAATTTGATACTAGAATGGAAGTAGGTAGATAGATAGATAGATAGATAGGTGGATGGATGGATAGATAGATAGATAGATGCGTAGATAGGTAGATAGGTAGATAGGTAGATAGGTAGATAGAGAGGTGGACAGATAGATAGATGGATAGATAGATAGATAGATGCGTAGATAGGTAGATAGGTAGATAGAGAGGTGGACAGATAGATAGATGGATAGATGGATAGATCGATAGATAGATAGGTAGGTAGGTAGGTAGAAAGACAGATAGATAGGTAGATCGACAGATACAGGTAGATAGGTATATAAATAAATTGGAAGGAGGTGATGGAGAGAATCCTTCAGCCCAAGCTGGGGCAGCCAACCCGTGCTCCCGTGGAACTAGCATAGATAATGGGAGGGATAGACAAGATCATAGATGGAATATAGATAGAGTATGCACCTTGCTCGTGTGACGGGATTGGCGTGGTGAATGCGTTTGGGCCAAAGCAAGGTTGCGAAATGAAGCAAGTAGAAGGCGCGTTTTTTTATGCTACGCGCACGCGCACCGGTCAAATAGGTCCCAATCTTCCCTGCCACGCCCCAGCTGAAGCATGGATGAAGCAATTGTGAACAAAGAAACGTAAGAGCGAGATCATTGTTCCTTCAGGTTGGAACATGAAATTGTTACTGACTCAAAACTGTAGGAAGTGGTGGGCTAATAGAAAATTGGATACGTATAGGGAAGACAATTCTACCTGTGATGTGGGTTCCGATGCATAAGAAAACGACAAGAAAAGAACGGTGACAGAGTGAAAGAGATGAACAAGAAATATAGGGATGAACGTAAGAGTGAAGTGCGCAAATGCACGAAGGAATTTCATAGGGAAGATGACTGTTTGATCTGTGGGTGTAAGGTGAGAAAATGCAAGAAGATAAGACATGTCAAGAGCAAGAACCATCTGTTGGGGTGGGTGGAGAAGGTCAGATTGAGGGGGCTGGTCAGGTGAAAGTGCAGTATAGAGCATATCCTTTAATAGTGTGTGGGATTTTTTAGTTTTTGCGCAACGTAGGGTAAATTTGTGCGAAAAACGCGCCGCGCCACATAGTACGTGTTTTTCCCTGCCACCCCCCCCCCCAGGTAAACCTGTAACCTTTTACGAGTGCCATCCGGACGATCACGCCCCAGCACCTTCGGTGCGGGCGGATTTCAAGGATATTAAGGTGCAAATATGTTTCAATATTCTTATTCCTGACTTGTGTGTACTTGCATTTATGATCCTTTGCCTTATGACTCATGACTCTGATGAATTTACTTAATTTCATTCAATAAGAACAACATAGTTCGCAAGAAGACTCTTGAACAAGACACATAGATATGATTTTGCTGGGAATTGCATGGACATAGATTATATCCAAGAGTTTATGAACAGAAACCTAACCTTGAAAAATTATGGCAATTTTGAGCACATAGTTGGGTGAAAAGTATGTGCGTAAAAGTACAACCTGTTCATATCTGGATTAATTTTTTTTAGGATTTGCAAAAAAGAATGCCGCTCACAAGAGTCCCCTCCCTTCTAATTATACTGGGGATTGTCATAATCCACGAACTGGGATTCCCGTTCTCAACCAATCAGTCTAATGGAATGACGTTGCGGGTTTTGAACACTGCTCATTTGGGATTCCTAGCAGAGCTTCAGGGTCTCAAGGAAAGTTGTAAAGCTGTCTTCAGAGGGAGCTCGTTCACTTCACCACATGGGCGGTAGGCATTGCGTACCCTGCTAAAAACGGTTATAAACTACTGTAACTTTCTGGCAAGTTATCGAAGGCTGGACATGACGGTGAAAGTTTGATGTGGGAAGTTAAAGCTGGTATCGTCCCAGCCATGTCCTGGTTGAAGGGGTTTCCGTCCTTGCCGTCTCATACACCCCAGCGGCCTTTGAGAAAGATGCTGCGGAACAGCGGATTTGAGCAACGAAGCTGGCTTGCTCTGGTGCCATTGGTGATTTACATGTCTTGAGGATATGTAACCCTTGAGACCGATATTGGGTGAGTCAGCAGTGGTGATGATGCAGCGGAAGTTTCGACAGCCATTGGCAGAAGGGAACACACTATGATAGGTTTTGCCTTCTCTTTCTCTTGGATACTTATGGATACTTCTCATAATCCCTGCTGGATTCGTTTCCCAAACCACAGCTGGTTGAGGCGGGCTTGGAAGGTTCGTGAAGACCAAGAAGAAATGCTTGGCGCCAGGCCTGGTTGACGTGTGGTATCTGACTTAGTCTGAAAATAGGCGACCCCAAAATTCACTAGTGAATCATAATTGTCCCTATATTATATAAATGGCCATATTGAGGGGTTACTTGGAGGATCATCTCAGTTATATAATTTAAATATATAATTGATAAGCCTGGTTGGTAAGTCCACGATTCGTGGGTTCTCCCATCTATAAATGGGTTAATTAATGTTAATTATAAGTATGGTTATTCACCACTTAAGTGGGGTGATCCCCAATCATACTACCTGGTTTACTGGGGTTTTTGAACTCGCTCATCATGAAAATCCCTGTCAACCATAAAAGGACGACACGGTTTCGCACACTGCTCATATGGGTTTGTGCAAGACGTTTCAAGATTTCAATGAATGAACGAAATGATGGAGAAAATTAGGATAATCTGTGTGAGCACGGGTCAAAGTTTCAAATTTAGACCCACAGGACCGCAGACCCAAGGACTTGACCCACAGCGAAAAACCAGCCATGGTCTAAACTTGGGTAACTTGCCGTAAACTTGCCGGGTTCTTGCGGAATGGTCACCAATCCATTAGAAAGAAAACACAATATTTGTATCTATCTGTCTATCCTGTCTATCTGTCTATCTGTCTATCCTGTCTATCTAGTCTATCTAGTCTATCTGTCTATCTGTCTATCTGTCTATCTGTCTATCTGTCTATCTGTCTATCCTGTCTATCCTGTCTATCTGTCTATCTGTCTATCTGTCTATCTGTCTATCTGTCTATCTGTCTATCTGTCTATCTGTCTATCCTGTCTATCTGTCTATCTGTCTATCCTGTCTATCTAGTCTGTCTAGTCTATCTGTCTATCTGTCTATCTGTCTATCTGTCTATCTGTCTATCTGTCTATCTGTCTATCTGTCTATCTGTCTATCTGTCTATCTGTCTATCTAGTCTATCTGTCTATCTGTCTATCTGTCTATCTGTCTATCTGTCTATCTGTCTATCTGTCTATCCTGTCTATCTGTCTATCTAGTCTATCTAGTCTATCTGTCTATCTGTCTATCTGTCTATCTGTCTATCTGTCTATCTGTCTATCTAGTCTATCTAGTCTATCTGTCTATCTGTCTATCTAGTCTATCTGTCTATCTGTCTATCTGTCTATCTGTCTATCTGTCTATCTGTCTATCCTGTCTATCCTGTCTATCTAGTCTATCTGTCTATCTGTCTATCTGTCTATCTGTCTATCTGTCTATCTGTCTATCCTGTCTATCTAGTCTATCTAGTCTATCTGTCTATCTGTCTATGTCTGTCTATGTCTGTCTATGTCTGTCTATGTCTGTCTATGTCTGTCTATGTCTGTCTATGTCTGTCTATGTCTGTCTATGTCTGTCTATGTCTGTCTATGTCTGTCTATGTCTGTCTATGTCTGTCTATGTCTGTCTATGTCTGTCTATGTCTGTCTATGTCTGTCTATGTCTGTCTATGTCTGTCTATCTATCGATCTATCCAGTGATCTATCCAGTGATCTATCGATCTATCTATCGATCTATCGATCTATCTATCTACCTACCTATCTATCTATCTTTCTATCTATCTATCTATCTTTCTATCTATCTATCTATCTACCTATCTATCTATCTATCTTTCTATCTATCTATCTTTCTATCTATCTATCTTTCTATCTATCTTTCTATCTATCTATCTATCTACATACCTATCTATCTATTGATCTATCTATCTATCTATCTTTCTATCTATCTATCTACCTACCTATCTATCTATTGATCTATCTATCTATCTATCTATCTATCTACCTATATATATATATATTGTATGGTTAGGATTCCATGCACCATACCTCATTCATCCCATGTAACTTGTCCATGGCACCATGGATGGCCTTTGGTGCCGTTCCAGGGTGCAGTTCCTTCGAGCAAGAGTGTGGTACCCAGTTGGCTCTCGCCCAGTTTTGCAGCCTTATTCTAACTCGATGTTTCTATGAAAAGGACGAATCCCAAATCTATTCCCAAAGCCATCCCAAAACCCATCCCACAAAGCCTTCCAATCCCATCCCATCCGACCATGCTGTGCCAGGTCTGGGAAGGCTTTTTGTGCCAACTGTACAGCCAGTCCCCAGAGACTACAGGAGGTGCCGATGAACAGTTCGTTTTTGCAATCGAAGATGAGAAGATCATGGGGAACATGTCATTTCAGCCTCTGGTACTAATTAAACATAGCTAGGGAAAATTACCATTGAGAATAGGCAAATCACCCATTTACATCCATTTACCATGGCTATGTCAAAACAAACCAGAGGCTAAAGTGATTTTTGTCCCTCG
>CAMXCT020006759.1:222500-252500 GCA_947184155.2 Cladocopium goreaui | reverse complement strand
CAATCTATCTGTCTATCAATCTATCTATCTATCCAGCAATCTATTCTATTCTATTCTAATTCTATTGTATTCTAATTCTATTCAATTTCTATTCTAACTCTATCCTATGCTATTTCTTTTCTATTTCTATTATTATTCTATTCTTATTCTTTTTTTTTATTGTAGTCTATTGTAATCTATTCTATTCTAATCTATTCTTACCTTTTCTAATCTATTCTATTCTATTTAATCTACTCTAACCTGTTCTAATCGATTCTAACCATTTCTAATGTATTCAAATCTATTCTTATTTATCTATCGATCCATTCATCCATCCATCTACCTGTATATACCAGTGCGATCCAAGGAGCTGCAGAAACAGCGACTGTGATGCCCCCAGGGTCCCATGGGGTGATCGCAAAACACCAAGGAATTGCTGTGGAAAAAAAATGTGAGGATGACCCAATCCATGCAGTGAGTCATTGGGGATGGTTTATCGCATTGGGTTTATCACATTATGAGGGATTTCAACAGACATTGGCCTCAAAGATTTCAAAACAGGTTGGAAATTCATTATGAATGATCTGACATGGTCTCGATCCTGATGTTTTAAAGATCCAGTTTCACTTCATGTGGACACTTGAGTCATTATTTCAATAGTCCTTGCTTGTTTCACAACACCCTATGAGGGGGACTACGTTGATGAAACAACACAGATCATTTGGCCACTAGCTCTTGTGGGTATGCCTGTTTGGATTGCCTTCATAGTGTGTCATAGTCAGTACATGGGTTGGATCATTTTGGGCCATTCCTGTTGAAGTCATTCCCCTGCGGTGAGATTTCCTTCGGGGCTCGCGAGCTGCAGGTCCCATCTTCTTCCGGCGTCAACAAGCTTGGCGGGAGCTGCACGATGCCAAGGTGCGACAAGCGGCGAGAAGGGTTCTCCAACCTATTGGTACATGATCACAAGGGGTGGAAATGGGTGATTTTGGCTCAGTATTATTCATACTAATTCATTTTTTATATTTTTTATTGCAAATTTACGGCCAAACGTACCTGGGGTGTTTTGGGAGCAACCCTAAAACCAACCATGAAGGTTTGCAATCAAACATGAAGACGGTGCGACCAACAGCACTGGGGATCTAAGCGAGGAATGGCTAGAACTACGTAACCTTGGGCCTTTCATGAGCCGGAGAGAACCATTCCAGCTGTTCAAGCAGGTTTCGGTGGACGGAGGAACGGTCAGGATAGGTCTGAGGTATTCTTGCGTGACACGGAATCCATGTTGCTAGAGTCACATCATCTGATGCATTAGTTACATCAGTACATTCCAACGTCCTAGTGTCATGTTTCCAAACATTCTATATACATGTTTCGAAGAATAACACGCTCCATCCAGGTCATTTTGAGTGGACTCCCCATAGATGGCGGGACTCGGGCCAGGAGTCCTTGTGCAAAATGCCTGGCCTTCAGCTGGAGTGGTGAGGCCTCACCACACCTGGAAGATCCTGGAAGATCCTGGAAGTCGAACGACCATGGCTTTGCTCTATGTCACTACGGCGCTGAGCTAACTTGTGACCATGAAGGGCGTAGCAATGTACATGTACCTTGAAATACCTTGAGCCACACTCCAGAGTTCCAAAAAACTTGTGACCCAATCTGCAGGCCATTAGGATCCATTAGGTTCAAAGGATTGGTTTCCAAGAAGAGGTTGAAGGGACAATCTACATCAAGTTACAGGGGAAAAAGCAACAACTTGTTGGTAAATTTTGATGTGTTCCCGGTGTTCCCTAGGTTTCTGCGGAAACTCACCCCAGTGAACTGTGTCGCACTCGTTCAGAATGTGGTTCAACAGACTTAGAGTCGATCGTGATCGACGATGGTGCTGTGTGTGAAAAACGCACGACCAACTGCCAATGCTGGCCATTGCCTCGTAGAAAAAGGATCAGTGGAGAAAGGAACGGACGTCCAGGGCACTGTTTATGTTAAAAACAGGTGCGAAAAGGTGCTCTGCAGGATAGCAGCATAGCAGCATAGCAGCATCATTGATTCTATGTTTTGTTAGGTGTTACTAGAAAGACCTAGGTCTTAGGTGGATTCCAACAGTCAACAATGTCACATCGTCCCGTCAGCACTGAACTTGGACAAGCAAATCCGCTAGACAAGATGGCAAGATGGTATGATCGATGATGCGCTCCTTAAACGCTTCTATCAACTTCTATCTCCATTCTATCTGCATTGAGACTAAAAACTATAGTCAATCACGTCATATCACATCATTGCTCTGACTTTGCCCTTCTTTACGCATTCTCCGAAACCACCAGATTTGAACGGTTTATGGATCCTGTGGGTTTCCTGTCTGACTGGTTCGTGGTTTCAAATGTTTTCCATATTTAATGGGTATCATGAGATTCGGCCTCACCCTTGAACATCCCCTCCACATGCAATTGATTTAGGATAATAGTCCCCAGTGGCTCATTTTTTCAGGGTGGTTTACCTGGTTTACCTTTGGTAATCTAACATAGCCAGAAATTATAGCAATGTTTCGTAGATAAACCATCTACGAAAGCTTAATTTTCCGTGACAATGTTAAATTACCAGAAGGTGATATGAATCACAGAATTGGATGGGAACATTAGAGGAACCCCACAAAAACTTACAGGTAAGAAATCCTGGTGTACTGTAGATTTGAAGCAATCCGTTCATGTTTCCGACGCAGCAGATTTAGAACACCTGATCTCAGATTTGGATCGGAATCTGCAGGAAACCCCGAACAAATCGGAATGGTAAAGAACCATGGTTTCCGATTTCCGATTTTCTCTATTTGGAAAGACTTATCTCATTGGATTTGCCACACTATTCCAATTGTATCCAATGATTCATGATCGATTAATTATCGATCCATTATTGTTGGTTATACCTACTATTATTAACCACTAATAGTAATAATCAACAGCCATTATCATCCATTATTTAACATTATTTATCCATGATTCATCCATTATTAAGCACTATAGGATCATTAGTGATTATGCTAGTGGTTAATAATGGGTGGTTATGAATCACTATAATTCCATCATATTCCATCCAGTAATGGGTAATTAGTAACTACTGATCAATGATAATCAACCATAATATTTTACCACTAGTTCGTAGTTTTGCCACTAACTCCGTAATGATATATATATATTTAACGAGTTAGTGGTTACGATAGATGTTACTAGTACCTATCTTTTAATAGAGTATAGAATATTAATGAATATTAAAAGATAGGTACTAATACTAATGGTACTATTAATATTCATGAATATTCAGCAAAATACTAATGGTACTAATAATATTTCATTAATATTATAGATTCTAACCATTTCTAGCCATGTTTCCATTACGGGTTACTATTAACCCATCTTTTTGATCTGGCTCCCAGCGGGGTTGGCCATGCGAAGTGATGGCCGACCTGGCTGATGCTCAGCGAGTGGACAAGGAGGCGCCATCTGCAACAAAAACCAGGATTTTACCAGGATGAAACCAACCTAATAATGTTAAATAATGGATGATAATGGTTGTTGAATATTAATATTATTACTATTAGTGGTTAATAATAGTGAGTATAACCAACAATAGTGGATCAACAATGAATAAATATGGGCAAATTATAGCGACCTCACTGCGACCTCACTGGAATCATGGCTTTTATAGGGGAAGCATCCCAAAATGGCCTTATTTCAGGTTAGTGAATTATTATAATCTGCCCAGAGGTTTTAGCAGCTAAAACAAGGTCACGCCGCCATTAGCGGCGCTGGACTTTTTGGCAGCTGGCTTGCAGCAACCTCTGTCTCAGTGAAACAGAGCTGGCATGGCTGCCCACACATCTCCTTTACAGTTGCGGCGCCACATCCAGCTGTAAATCCAATCCCACAACGCAGGATTCACCTTTTTGCTGGTTGCATCCTTTGCTGTGATCTCGGAAGGAACATACTTTTTCAAATCCTGCCATGCTCTGTCCAAGGTTTGAGTGCCAGCGATTCAAACCCACGTAGCAGCAACGTAGCATCCACGTGGTGTGCAAGTGCAAATGAACGTTAACATCCCACCCCACCCCAACCCATGCCCCACGTAGCAGCAACGTAGCATCCACGTGGTGTGCAAGTGCAAATGAACGTTAACATCCCACCCCACCCCAACCCATGCCCCACGTAGCAGCAACGTAGCATCCACGTGGTGTGCAAGTGCAAATGAACGTTAACATCCCACCCCACCCCAACCCATGCCCCACGTAGCAGCAACGTAGCATCCACGTGGTGTGCAAGTGCAAATGAACGTTAACATCCCACCCCACCCCAACCCATGCCCCACGTAGCAGCAACGTAGCATCCACGTGGTGTGCAAGTGCAAATGAACGTTAACATCCCACCCCACCCCCCATCCCACCCATGGCCGTATATGCTGAAAAGTAGTAAACTCCTCTGATATGCTAAAAAGTAGTAAATTCGTCAGCGCCGCTAACGGCGGCGTGAGCTAAAACAAGGATTGTTACCAGCAAAAGCAACGATTTGGCCAGCAAAAACCTTTCAGATTAAAACAAGCACGGGAACATGACAAAATTGAAAAAGGAACACGTCCAGAAAATGGGTGCTTAGAATATAAAGATCAAAGAAAAATAAAGAGATTTGGGCCCACCAAGACTGGGGGGGAGGTGCAGGGGTTGGTACATCAAAGATAGAAAATCCTTAATTACTTTTCATGGGAAAACAGAGGAACGATGTCAGATGATACTACCAGAGGGTAATCACTTGGTGAATTGTGGCATAGACAATGTTTTTTTTCCCATACATAGGTGAATATCACATTGAAATTGTGTTTTTCCGTGTATCTTAGATTTACCATGAAAGTGTATATTCAAATGGTACTGGTACTCATGTAACGACCCCATCACACAATAAAGATATGTTTCTTTTTTTAGGTCTACAAAACTCAAATGGTATAATGATGTAGGGTTTTGTTGTTTACCAAATGATTTTCACATTCAGCTTTAATTCAAGCGAGCTTCCGGCAAACCCCAGTGTTATGGGTAGTGAATTTACCCCAACATATCTTGTTGCTCGTTCTTGGGTTCAGCTAGATTCAGCCCATACCCACATGCCCGTAGGTATGACATAATCCCAAGGCAGATGGCAACCAAACTTTTAATATTTGTTTTTTCGCCTAAGATTGGGCACCCCAAAAATGGATTAGCGGCTTGGGGGTCTCGTCTGCCAGGCTTTAGGTTGTCATCCCATGTTGCTTATTTTCAGCATCGACCATCTATATTTATTGGGCACCCCTGAAGCTCCGCGAATTGGATGAGGGAAATTTTGCAGGAAAGGTCCTACATCTGTCTATATGTACACACACAAATGAAACAAATACACACAAACACACACATGTACGTAAAGATGTATGCAAATATATATATATATATGTGTAATATACATACATATACTCGTCTCATACACATTGCCCAAAAAGGTGTCCCGCAAGATTTTCCTAAAACCAAGGGACAAGAGCATTCCCTGCTCCGCTGCAAGGAGCTGCTAGAAGCTCTCTCCAAAAAGGTGCATCTCCGGCCGCAAAAATGGGGACGTGGTTTGTTCAGCGACCTGGGTTGGAAGGTTCCAGAATTGGATGCAACATGATGCAACGCTGTTGAAGAACTTGGATCAGAAATCCGTGTTTTTTTTCCCCTTAAACCAAGCTTAAAGGGAGCCGGGAGGCCAGGGGAGGCTTGGAAATCATCGCCTTGTGGGATCTGCCATGATCTGCCTTGAAAATTCGTGTAGAAACCCATGCTCCATGGCACAAGTATGGAAGTTTTATGAAGTTTTCCCCTTTATCCCTTCTATGACTTGGTTACTTTATGTTACTTTAGTCTGTTTAGAAGTTTGAAGTCCTTGCACCAAGCCAGGAGGGAGAGTACGGCGAGTACGAAGTTTCACCCGAAGAATTTGCAGCAGTTGCGCCAGAGGAGACATGTGGGGTCAATCCCCAGGCTCTAGTGAAATGGGTATTTCAGAAAGTTGGGGGCCACGAAAATTGAGTGGTTTGTCACTGAGAACAATCACGAAAAAATTGCGCGAATGTGGGGATCCCGAAGTTTGAGACATAATCCCCTCCCCTTTTTGAAAACAGCCCACAAATGGTCCCACATATTGGTGTCATAAGCCAAGGAGGATGGCAAAGATCCGCACGAGGAGACCTGGATGGCCACAGTTTTGCCATAAATATGGGTCTGAAACTAGGGGATACCCTCAGAAAATGGTCATTTTCATAGAACATAGAACATATGATGATGAATGATTCGAATGATTGGTTTCGGGTACCAACTTTTCAGACAACATGTGAACCAACTATATGTATTAAGGTTCAATTTGTGCAGGGTATCCAATTTTGTAATTAGCCATGGGGTGGATATGCATCCCAGGGACTTGCTAAGTAAGGGGATGCCGGGATTGCACATCCCTGAAAGTGAACTCGATGATTGACCATTTCTGGCTTGGGATGAAGCTCCAAGTAGTCCAACAAAAATCAAGGGCCCAGGAACAAGAATTTATGGCCGTTAGTCATATCTACGATCGAGTTTTTGGGTACTGCATCCAATTATCACCTACACTCAGATGTGGTACTCATGACAGTTTTTTCCACGGTTTGCAATCAACCAAAATCGTCAGCGGTCCGCACCGTGCCGAGGGTGGACCTTCGCAGCATGTCAAGCAGGTCGTGCTCTGGGGGGTTCAGGTGGTGGGTGTTGGCTTGGCTTCACCGCGAAGGTGGCGGAGCCAAGCCACAATTATTGTGTGGTAAACCCAGTAACCCCAATGATGAATTGTTTGGTATGGTTTGGACTACGATGGAGTAACATTTGGCCAATTGGGGATTGTGAATTGGGCTTAGTACAGTACAAATTCCAGCATTTTTTCCGCTTATTGGTTGACACAATTGTTGGAGCCTTGTTGTTTCGGAGGTCCCCAAAATTGGAACGTTGGCAATGGGAACCGTCTCAGCAATGAGCTGCTGAAAGGCCAAATCTCTGATCTTTTTTAAGGGCCAATAGCAGATGGAAATGATGGAAATGGTGCAATATTCTAAATTCACTCCAACTTCCTTTAATTCCAGGTACACCTACAACTTTTTTGTGACTCCAGAATTCTCAGCCCTGAACTGATGGGTCCCCAGTGGACCCACCAGAAGGTTGCAAAGAGTGCTGCTCATGAGCTGCACGCAGACGAGGCCGTGTGATTTTGCAGGCAACTCATGTCGACCCCGTTAAGTAGGAGGGCAGTGCCAACAAATTTTTGTGATGTCGTTCGCTATTCTATAGTAAGGTACCCCACCGATCCAACCGCGGATTTATTCATCCATTGACATAAATGTGATAAACCCAATGATAATTAATTATATCACACATTCCTGGTAGCAGTTGGAGATTGTTTGCGATTCGGTTTCCCACATTCGGTAAATATGGATTTGCCGCGAAATAGGGTGCCGGCAAATTTTGATGGTTTTGTGGATGGGCACCACTCTGAAGAATTGATTCCCAGGGGCACCAAAAGAGAACCAGCAGGGATACACAACAATGCAGGCTAACAACATGGGAAAAGGCGATCTTTTGTTGCTGAATGAACATGGATGTCTTGAGTGATAAAACATGCAGCTGCATGTAGCATAGAAGTTGCACTTCTCGATTTGTTGCGCTTCTCGATTTGTGCGCACCTGGCGTTGAATCAATCGTCACGCAGACACTGCCCTCTTCACAGGTTTATCATCATTTCCACCATCAAAATTGGCATGTCGGGGATATACCCTGTTTTCAAACACAGCCAATAAGATGCAGACTGTAGACCCTTGCCATCGCGACCAGTTGCGACGTGCCAAGAGGGCCATCAAGAAGGAGCGACGCGGCACGGTCGGTCGTAGTGAAGGGCGGGGCTGTTGTGGCTGTTATGTATTTTGTGTCAGGACCAGGTTGCCAGTACAGGGCCAAGGTTTTGATCCCTAGCTATTCTTTCAACCCTGAGACTGAACTGGGAGGTTGAGGCATCCACGCCTTTTAAGGCAACCATTCCACTCGCTGGGTTTAAATCGCAAGGATCGTCAAGCGCAGCAAGAGGAGGAAGTCCTGCTACAGGCTGGGAGGAAGTCGTTGTTTCCTTTTCTGCATCCAAGGGTCAACTGCAACAGATATGGGTTCAGTCAGTCAACAAAGATTGGGGTGGTTTACCCCCAAAACTTTTTCGATGGGGAACCATATTTTTGAAACCATGGAATCTATGTGCCCAATTTTTGGACAAACCCATGTGCTGAAATATGTTGAATCACCATGAAGTTTGCTTCCAGCGCCAGGCTTTGAAAGACGAGCAGATGCGTCGGGAGCGGGGCTGCAGATGCCACGGGAAAGGAACAAAATCAAATTGATGATCCTTTCACCTGTGACATGGCTGACCGCAGGTATCAAGCAGTTACAAAACCTGTAGTTCAAACAAAATCTAAGACGAAAATCCAAGACAAACAACCGTAATCCATTTTACAGGCGGAGTCCTGTATAAGAATCCGAAAGTTCGCAGTTCAGGGCCCTTCAAATTATTAATTTCAATTGCCGAGAATTTGGGGGTCAACGAAGGTGAGGGACGCTCAATTTCTTACTGTTTTCTTAACCATTCTCCTAATCTTATATTGCACTTGCGGGGGAACTTGGGAATGCTTAGGAAACAATTCCTAGAGGCTCAAGCGGATAAGGCTGTGGATGGGAGATGAAATTGGGGATCGATTCCCCAGAGTCGCCCTCAGAGGCGAGAAGCTGCTGAAGCGCCGACGTACGCAGTTGCACCCTATAAAGTAGCATAGCAATCTAAGAATTCCATCGCTCCACGTGAAGGTCCCTGAATTTCTCTCAAATTCTGAGGGTAGTGAGAATCAGATTCAGCACCAAAAGTATAGTTTGGATTATATAGCCAAATCCCAAATTCTTATACTTATACATACTTATACAATAGTTTCTTACACAGTACTTGCGCTGTAATAAACTAGACGACGGATGGCCCGAGACCGCAGAAGAGAATACGTATTCAGGTGAATGTTAGACTCATATGATGAATGTTTTGAATTTAGGATAATTTAAGTTTTTATTAAGAAGGAGATTCTCAGAACGATAAACCGACATCCTACTCAAAATGGCGGCATTACAGTATACACCTGCATTCATACACATATGAACACATAAACAGACCTGGCTTCACATTCGCTGTTATACACACCTCAGGCACACACACACATACACATACACATAAACACACACACACATAGGTTGCTTTTATACATATACTTCAAACAAACACGGACACGCACACACACACAACCACTCACACACACATATACATATATATATAATCATACATATACACAGATAGATGAACATAGACACGCACACAGACACACACAAAGGCACACCAACACAGAGCAGCCTCTACTCAGAGACTCTTTGACACAGACCAGCTTTTACAGAGGAGCTTTTACACGAGAGTCTGAGAGACTCTTTCGACTTTCAAGCAGAGCAACTTTGATACGAGAGACCCTTTTACACGGAACAGCTTTTACACGGAGACCCGTTTACACGGAACAGCTTTTACACATAGATTTTATACAGAGCAATTTTTACACATTTTTTTGGTGCCCACAGGAGGAGGACGCTCGGTACCACCAGCTGCAAGGACGAAAAAGACTGAAGGAGGCAGCCAATTGTGATCTGTCCACCCCAAAATCATAATCTAATGATATCTAATGCTCAATCATCATATGTCCATCAAAATTGCATAATTCATGGATTTACATGGATTTGCATTTATCCCATCACATTCTCATTAAAGATGCATAATTCAGGCAATTCAATGAGGTCACTCCATGTAAATTCAGCCAGTTCTGGACCAACCCATGGATTTTGCGATGGGTCAGGCGCAAGATAAGCAGACGGCTCGGAAAGAGCAGATGGAGGAAGTGCGGGAGGTGCATGATTTAAGCAGTGAAAACGGTGCTTTCATGGGGAGATTAATGCGGAAGATCATGGGAAACATAACCAACTACAACCATCTATATCCAATTTGGGTGGGTCTTAAAATAAGGTATAGCGGTATAGCCGCCACATGGTCATTTTCATAGGGAAACTTGAGGATCAGTGGATTTAGCGTTAGTCATGCGTTAGCCTTTTCCCAGGCAAATCCATATCAGCGCCGGATTCATAAAGCTACAATTTGCTGGGGGCTCCCAAAATAATGATCATTTCGGCTATACATAGTGCCCACATTTGCTGAAACATTTTTTTAAAAATCTTGGGCTGTGCAGGCTCGAAATGAAGGTCGGCTAACGCTGTTCTACTATCATTTTCTAGCTGGTTGGTGGTTTGGAACATTTTTTATGTTCCCATATATTGGGAATAATCATCCCAACTGACGAACTCATATTTTTCAGAGGGGTTGAAACCACCAACCAGCTAGATTTTCAACATTTTCACTGATGGGTCCTGTGATTCCAGACTGACAAACATGTTCATCTTGTAAACAGAACTGGCCGATTGGAAGCACAGGTGAAACCAAGCTAGGAATGAGCCAGGGCGTTGCAAACAAAATGTCCTTACAGAACCGACAGAGAGAAGCCAAAGAATGGTGCAGGCAACCAGCAAAATGGGGATCCAACAAAACCGGGGATATGCCACAAATTTTATTGCGATACAATGCGATATCATCATCCGGCTACCATTCAGAAGTGAGTTTAGAACCGTAAGACATGATGCAAGACTTGGAGAATCAGATCCCAAGGCTTAAAACTATATCCCAAACACCAACAACCCAACAATTTGGACGGGACAGGCGCGCTTTGACTACGACGTCAAGCGGGTCATGCAGCTTAAGGACTTTTTCAGATCTCCGGGAGGGTGGTGCTAAAAACAATTGGGTGCCTAGCCATTTGTATGAACCATGGTTAGAATCTCCATGGAACAATAGCGATGTACGGAATTTGGGTTCCTACAAGTATATAAGTGGATTACATTTATACTAGCCATGTTTGTAGGAACCCCAAACCCCAACACTTGTAACGTGTAGCAATTGCAGAGATCCCGGTGAGAATATGAGAGAATGGATGATTGAATTTCCTTGGGCCAAGTACCTCATTATCGCAAGGAACCCTTCTGAAAGTGTTCAGGGTTTGTTCAGGGTTTGTGTCATACCGAGTCATATCTATCATCATGAAGCAACGTCAATGACATGGGAGGTGAGATACCAATCCTAAATTACATCAGTCAAGCGATCTACAGGTTGACGCGTCAAATCCTCATGGATGATTGCAACAAACAGCTTTGCACAATCAGGACTCGAGAGATGCGTGGCAACCCAGCACAGTGATAGGCAATGTAGATAGTGTTTAGGCCCGGATTGTGGAGCCAGCTGTGGCCATTTTTTCCCTGTCCTCACAGCAATAGCTGTTTGGCGTTTCAGGAGGTTCAATTTGTTTCTCCAGTCGGGTGTTTAGGCCCTCTCTCCATCGACTGCGGGCCCGGTCAAACCGTATCACTTTGTATCCACCTGTCATTTGTCAGGATGGATCAACACCTATTCTCCTATGGTAATTTCACACAAATGGAAAAACCCCGAAATACAGTAATTCGAGGATTTTCCCAGCTATACATAAACCTCTATGTTTGCGGGATTTCCCAGCTATAAACTATATAAGGCCATATAGAATCTAGATTTTTGAGAAGTTTTTACCGGTCGTTTTTGGTCGTGTGTCCAGCAGCTCTGATTTCATCGAGGCCATCCTGTTGAAGATCAAGTCGCAGAATGAGCGACGTGAGAAGAAACAACAGAAGGTCAAGGCAGCACAGTGGCCTTGAAACCAACCAGATCATGTTAAGATGTGATGGGGATATATGTGGATATATGTGGATATATGTGGGTATATGTGGATATAGGATATAGTGGTTAATAATGGATGAATCATGGATAAATCATGCTAAATCATGGATGATAATGGTTGTTGATTATTACTATTAGTGGTTAATAATAGTGGGTATAGCCAACAATAATTGATAAATAATGAATGAATCTGGGGAAATTATAACGACCTCACTGCGACCGAACCCTGGAATCATGCTTAATAAGGGGAATCATCCCAAAATAGCCGAACATTTCAGGTTAGTGAATTATTATAATTTGCCTAGAAACAATGTGATGGGGATATATGGGGATATACGGGGATATAAATATTTTAACCTGTTTAAACCAACCTTGCAACCGACCATAAAACGGCCTTCTATGGGTCAACTATTTTAACCAACAAATAGGAAGTAACCAACAAATCCGGTCTTTCATAGGGATAACATGGGATGATGGTTGGTGGTCAACCTATTTGTTCATTTTTCAACCACATTGAAGATGATATTCCCCAATGACATTTTTCTTAAAGGGGTTGAAACCATAAACCACATTATATATATATATATTATAGTGATATATCATATATCATTCTATATATATATTGACATCCTACAGTCATATAGTACACTTAATACTATATATATATACATTGACTCATCGCATTGAATGGCGATAATTAATAGAAGTGACAAACCTTTGCGCGAAGGGGCTGCAACATCCTCAGGCTGAAAGAGAGAAGGAAAAACAATCCCTACTGAGGGACGGCAAGAACCCCTATGAGGCATGGCAGGAACAGCACTGATGGCGCAAGAACATCGCGGGGGACGGGTTAAGGCTTGTCGGATTTTGAACATCATTGGAGATGATTCCCTGAACTGGGTGATGTTCAAGTGGAGCATTTCAGACTGCAGGTCAAGGGATTCCGCTACCCTCTGGAAATCGAAACTGGCAATAGAGAATCCCCATTTAAAAGATAAGAAACACTTTGGATTTATCCGACAATGCTGTGTCTGAAAATGGGATATGCCCCCAAAAACGTGACTTCAATGGAGAACATATGGGAACATGATGGGATAATGCATATTTAAACTCACATTTTATTGGGGATTTCCCATTGCGGCCCTTCCATCCTCTCCGCCCAGATTTGGAGAAGAGAAGAGATGGAGGCCAGTGGGGGTTATTGCTCTTGAACCATCCCCTTAATTGTGTGGTTACACCGCATTTATATATATATGTTGGTTGTTGACTTTAAACATTTTACTGTTGAGGTAACATCCCAATTCTTGTACCCAACCTCCTGAGTCTTGTGATTTTATCTGGAGAATTGATAGATATAGAGAGTGGAGAGTGGTTCATTAATATTTCAGTGAACTCAGGAGATCCAGAATTTCCAGACATTTCTATGGCAATTAAATGACACTGTTAATTAATGTTAATGAATGATCTTTATGATTATCCCGATTCTGAGTATCCCCTGGTGCTTCCAGATTCCATCCGTGCTAAAAGGCGTCGGCGTCACGTCGGCGCGGCCCAGCAGCCTAGGCACGAAAGGAAGAACAGCGGCTGCGCCTCCAAGCACAAAAAGAGCTTCGCTCGGAACAGCTGCCGCTTGGCAGCAACGGGTGATCGTATAATAAATGTATATGCGAGTCGATCTACTGTAAGGGTCCCATGATGGTCCATGTAGGGATTCTCCATTACGAAGGCTGCCGGTGTTACAACATGAGACCCTGCGAAAGTTTTTTTTGAGTTCGCGAAAGTAAATTCTGTTTGGCGAAAGATTTAGCGAAAGTTTATTTTCATGAAGTGGTTTATTCATGTTGATAATATATATATATATATACTGTATATATATATATATATACACAGTATATATATTCTGTGTATATATATATACACACTGTGTGTATATATCATCATTCATTCATTCACGCCACTCTGAAGCGTCCAATCTTCATGGGCGAGCGGGGGGCTCTTGCCCCGAAGCTGATCACTACAGCTGTTGCTGCAGTCTCGCGCCACAAAAGGGCTTACACGAGCACGGCCCCAAAAACGCCAAAGCACACGACCAGTCCGCAGGGAACTTACACAGCCGTGACTCTGCGTACGGAGGCCTGCTGACTTCCAAGCGAAAGCTGGCAGCAGCTGTACAAGCCAAGCGTTTACTCTCTCAGAAGAAGCCTTTTCACATGTGCCATCTCACATTTCACTCAAGGCATCTAGCATGGATTGAATTTCTCTTTCATTCCCTGATCGTGGAGCAACTCCTCTTTTCAGAACTGCACCTTGTCCTTGCAAAGCTTTTGTCACAACGGTGAGGATATTTTCAACGGAATGGTGAACACAAGGTAAGACGCATTTTCTTGGCATCAAAGCACTTGCGGCACTTGGCGACCAGAATGCTGGGCTCAAGAGTTTTCACCGACTCTGCATTCTGGAGATGGATGGACAATAGCTCCTTCTCCTCAGCAGTGATATGGTTCGACTCGATGAGGGAATGCACTAACGCAGCCCATGCATGAACATGTGGTTCACCAAGGCTATCACATTCACGATTTTTTCCATCCTTCCGGAACTCGGTGGCTTTAGTGTTGTGAGCCTGTGTTGCAGCTGACATAGCACCAACCACCGTGGTGTCTTTTGGGATCAACAGGGTGGTGAGGATTGCGCTCTGCAGTTCACGGATGTCAGAGCAATTTTTGAGAACTGACTTGGCTAAGAGGACTGTCAGCTTCCTCTGGTTCTCGGCATGGATTTCATGGGCTGGGGGATCAACACGTTGTCTGCGAAACGGTGGGCCATCCCCGTCGCCAACACCAAGTAGCCACGACGGAGCAGACATGGCAGTTGACTCCTTATTGATTTTGCCGAGCAAAAAAGGCTGCAGGAGTGTCGTGAGCAGCAATATGCTGCAACAAATCGTCCGTCGAATGTCTTTCCTCTTGACAGACTGGACACTGCAAAGTCTTGGGAGGCAAAATGCCAGGGTTGAACGCAGAGCCTTTGCCCGTACACTGTCCACGCTCAAAGGAAGCTTTGATGTGATGACTGGCCGATACTCTTGTTGAATACTTACAACGACACCAAGGGCATATATTTGACACAGCAGCCAAAGAATAGATGGGACGACGTCCATGGTCGCCACCTCTAGAATGCAAGATGTGGGCAGACAGCTGCACTTGGGTGGCAAATTTCTGGTTACACATTGATCCGTCTGCACACAGCAGATTACATACATAAGGAGTATCATCAGGAACCAAGAAAACCTCTTGTGGATCCATAGTTGGGGGTACCCATTCAGGAGGTGGAATTTCATGCCCCAAAAATTTGGCGCGAAATTCAGTGACATCAATTCGCAGAAAATCTTCACGAAATGTTGAGAAAATGAGTAAAACTCGACCCTGCACTTGAGAAGCGAGAAAAGTCCCAGAGTCCAATTCACCCAGTGCATCAATGTCAGTGGCAAACTGCCGAAGCCAAGGATTAGCTGTAGCTGTCGGCTTTCCACTGCCGTCAATTGAACAATGTTGTTCGAAATCAAACTGACCAAATAAGCAAGCAAACAATAAAGAATATTTTTCAGGAAATTTTGCCGCGTTCTGCCAAAATTTGAGTCGGCGGATGCGTAACTCGATCCGGGCAGGGACCATATACAAAAACCGCCAAATTTCCAATGACGGGAGAGCCTTGTATTTTGTACCTGCCTCAGAGGAGAACTTGTGGCACGCGGCACCATGCATGAGTTTTCGACCTCGTTTGAGTATGTATTTGTCCAAGCGATCAACATGAGTGTGTGACAAACACAACGCTTCCAGTCCAGACATGAGAGTTGAATACACCATTCCTTTAAAAATAAAAACAAGGGCTGTTCTACGTAGTCCTTGCCGAAACCAGAGCTGACCCATTGCATACCATCCAATATCAGCTTTTTGCATTCTGTTGTCGATTTCAGCACTATCATTGTTACGGAAGTGGTGCAAAGAACCCAAGTAACGAGCAGCAACACAGGTTTTACCAGGAAGGACCTCTCCTGCAAAGACTTCACGGGTGTAGCTATCGGAGTGGCAACCCACAAAACAAGGTACATGTTCTTGCTTGTCCAAATTTTGAGCAACACCAACAGTATCCAGTACCGTACAAAGCTCTTTGTTAGCATGTTGCAGTTTGTGCACCAGTTCGTGCACTGTGTCACACACCACAGTTCGCGCCAAATCGTCAGCGTATGTGGAAATAGATGCGTCGACATATTGTTCACAAACAGGATCATATACCAGAAAATCCTGCGGTTCTGTCTGGCCCAGTGTATCCATCCAGTAATCAATTGCGGGGTGATACTGTTCCAAGAATTGTTCTCCGGCATGTCCATCCCCTTGCAAAGATCCTGAACCATTACAAAGATACACCTTTGCATCAGCTGCCTGTATACAGAGTATTGCTGTATTGTTTCGTTGTTTAAGAATGTTAGCATCGCAGCGTCTACATGTACGATCAACAACTTGGTCACAAACACTCCGTACAACACTGGGGAAAGCATTAGTTGCATCATAGAAAGAATCACAATGGCTCTGTCCCACAGCTCGCAGTCGATGTTTGAGAATGCGCCGGTGCATGATAGGGGTGATGCGTGACTTGTGTTGTATGTAGCCAGAAGCCCAGTGTCGATCGCAGGATCGGACGCCCTTTTCCCAAAGACATTTGACATATGTTTTTCCCAGTGGCTCGAATGTATTGATGGTTCTGAGGCCGGCGCAACCAGTTTTTCCATTAGCTTTGTCGATTTGAAAAGTTTGACTGAGATTCCATTCCAAAGGTGTAAAATCATACAGCCGGATTGACAAAAACAAAACGTACAGACATGTGCGAAACAAAGTGTTGTCCAACGTGTCACAATATCCCACACCCAGTCGGCGAGGTGCATAAAAAACATTCGGAAAAGCCAACTGCCGCCAAATTTCACCAGGAATTGCCCATTCAGGTACAGTGCGACGCAACTTGTGTAAGCGGAGTTTGTAAAAAACACTATGCAAATCGGCCAAAGCCAGCGAATGAGCTTGTTGATATGTGCGAACAGGTGCGTGATGAGCAACCAAGGTATTGTGTTGAACTGTTTCCCAAGTGATTTCTTGCGCTGAACAACCTCCATCCTTTCCTGCCTGAGACAAATGTTGTATCCAGTCAGCGGCTTCTGGTCGGCAGGCCTGTGGTTTGTCATACCTTCGGCGTTTTGGCCCCACCTTGTAGCCTGACAACAAGCGTCCCAGTTTCCAAACATTGGCTGCATCATGTCCATGTACTGCATAATTAAATTCAACAATACGATCGGCCAAATGTTGACGCTTGTCTCGTTTGAGCAACTTGTCCCTGGCGTCTCGCGTAGCAAAAAAATGAACAGATGTTTTCCATTGAAAGAAAATCTCCGACAGAAACTGGTGAGAATGACCGCGGTCGCAAACTTGAACAACACTTCTAGGGAGGGCAGCAAGGCTTGCCCGAGCATCTTGATGTCTTTGTATTGCTGCCACGGTGTCGCGTGGCCTTTCAAACTGTTTGGTTTGTTGTTGGGAATACAACGCGCAAGCAGGCTCTCGTATTGCTTCCCGAATGGAAGTCCAAATCTGGTCAGGATAGGGAACCGCTTGTGTAGGGGAAAATGTTGCATATTGTGCCAAATGTGTGTCATCCAATCGTTGGTTGACCTGGTAAACCAACTCAGACCGCCGGTCACCTCGCAGCACCCCATCCACCAGGCGACTCGTATTCCACACACATCTTTGACTACTTGTAGATCCAGAAAAATGGGAATGATGTTGTAGAATAAGGTTGACAGGCATGTGATCACGCTTCCCAGGCCCAAAAACACGTTGCAGACGTTCTCCCAGTGTATACATGACAGCACATGAAAGAATACAAGGCAGCAGGCTCTGTGGAATACAAATGTGATCAATACGTGATTTGACCCCAGCCACATTGCCAAAATATGTATGCCCAGGGCCCCGGAAAGAATTAGCTGAACATAGGTGTTGTCGCTCCAGCATTTGTCTGAAAGCAAGCCCGCTAGAGTTTTCAAGTTCAGGTGTAAGTGGACCAATAGCAGGGGACCCAACAGACTGAAGCAAACCATGTTCAGCACGACATAACCCATTCTTTGCATTGGAGTCTGTAAGGATGATAGGAACACAGCGATGAGGCAGTTCTGATACAATTTTGTCAATGTATTTCCAAAAACTGGTTGTTCGAGTTTGCTCAGCCACCGTCTGCCTATGTACCCAAGGGTATGCCACAATAAAGCAAAAATCACAGTCACCTCTTTTGACCCGAAGTATGCCCATCCTCCCCTGGTATTCAGAAGGAATATCGTATACCCGCCGTACATTGTAATCACGAAAAACTTGCTTGCGAAGATACAATGCAACACCAGCAGCATGCTCAGACTTGCCTGAATGCCCCCATTCATAAATGTGAAACGTACCAACCTGTGATTTGCAGCATGCAGGATCCTCTCGGTGTCGTTTTCGTTTTGTGCCTGACAAACCCAACACGTGATACCCAGCAAATGCAGTTGCAATCTCTTCTTTACGTGAGGATTCCCACGCACTATGAGGGTTGTAAGCAGCAAAACGCCAGCGCATGATCCCAGCAGGCCAGCAACAGCTTTATGAAGCAGCTGAAATTTCATGAACCCCCCGCGTGCATACTTCGCAAGGCGAACATCCCCCGGCACTCCGCTTGTCTGAAAGGTACTGTATATACATATACTGTATATATATATACTGTATATATATACTGTATATATATATATACTGTATATATATATATACACTGTATATATATATATATATAGCCTGTATATATATATATATAATATATTGTAAGTAAAGCCGTCTTTGGAAACCCTTAGCCCCACAAAGCACGCAGGGTTAGTTAACCTGGTGTACCCCCGAATCATCCCGTTGCAATGGCAATTTTGGTGGAACCCCTTTGGTGTAAGAATGATCAACCGAGATCTGCGTCATTTCCTTTCAAAAGATGATCCCCAAATGCAATTGGTGCCATTTCCATTCGATTGCATTCCTTCCACGAACAAGAAACTTGGTCAGTGTATCCCGGAAAAAAATAAAGTTGACAGTCGCAACAGTTTGGCGAACTTTTTTTGCCTGGCAAAGAACTTCCTTTAGATCAAACCTATATGCATATATTGCTTGGAACCGTCGCGGATGTATAATTTTAGCCCTTCACGGGTAAAACACCCGGTAATGTTGAACATTTTATCCAGGGGCTGTTTTATCTGTGGACGTACGTATATGTACCTAAATATGACATTCCCTGTTTTTTGGGGATTCAACACGCAAATGGAGGTATCATCAATAAGCAATGGGAGAAATCCTCTATTTTTCGAGTTTGTTGGGGTGCGGGTCAGTGATTTTTCCGTCCCGTGGGATCTAAACGCCCCATACGTCCCATATTCTCGATGACCGACTCCAATGGGGGAAACTTATTCTGGTGTAAGATGTTCATCATGGGGTTACCCTCCAGGAATCCGACCTGGCAATCAGGCACCACTATGTTGAAGAGCAACAACATGTATGAATCGGGGATTTTCGCTTTCCAGTTCAGAGTAACAGAGGGTATGACCCAAGAAGGGAAGAACGTGGTCTTCAACCTGTGATTCAATCACTTGAGTCCTCAGGAAGAAGTCTTATTTGCACCAAACTATATTCTCTACCTTCCTATTTATATTTATCAAGCTTTCATAAGCTATATATCTACATCTATCTGTTCAATTCTCTCTCTCTCTCTCTCTAGAGCTATTTGTTTCCCACATTTCACAAGACTTCCAAAAGAACTCCAGGATGGAGCAGCTGATCATCGAAGACAAAACCTACAAGCGCAGCGTCAAGGTGGGAAAGCATCGCGTCGGGTCGGTGATCGGTCGATGGGCAAATTAGAACGACCTCACTTCGACCAAAGCCTGGAATCATGGCTTTTATAGGGGGAATCATCCCAAAATGGGATTATTTCAGGTTAGTGAATTATTATGAATTATCATAATTTGCCCATGTATATATTATATATATATATATCTTATATTAGACCATATAATGGGGATAATAGTGAGCTATAACTATCATCAACATTGGCAACATTGTAACATGGATTTCAATGTGTTTACCCTCTGTCATCAAAGATTACCAGAAGGTATATGGGTTTGACTGACAATGGGTCGTGTAAGATGTCAGGTTCAACATGGGGTGATGATCCATTGGATTTTGGAGGACCCATAACAAAATGGAGAAAATGATGGTGGTTTGATATGTTTGATGATCAGAAAACTCATAAGATATGAAAACTGGCTTCTGTAGCTCTGCCTTTCAGGATATAGTTAGCCTTTTTTTGCTGTGTCAACTTTCAGGTTTTTGATGTATGCCGACATGGGTATGGGTCAGATATTGATGCACTCAGCAAACACCATTTTGGAGATGATTAGATTGCTGGGATTGACTGGCATGCTCAATGGCAGAAAGCCCCCCAAACCGCGTGTCCACATGACTTGGTTGGGACTGTGGCTACTTGCAACCACATAGTCGTTGCTTGGGTTTGCCAACTTCTACAGGAATGAACATGAGTCATTGAGTGCTATATCATGCTATACCACACAATCGGTTGAAGGACAATCTACAGTTAAGCAGTATACTTCGGTCTATGTAAAAATCATGGTTTCCTGTAGAATTCACCTTAATTAATAAATCGCTGTGTTGACTTCTTCCACTGCCAAGTTTTTCGGCACATACCACATAGCCTGTCCCAGGACGCTAAGAAACGGCTGGAACAGAAGGAGGAATTCCAGCGGCAGGGGCATTTTTTTCTTGTTGATGATGTTTGTTCTTATTGTTATTACTCTAGTACTGCTATCACCATTAGCATTACAAGTATCATTATCATTCACAATATCATCATCTATCATCTAATCATCTAATCATCTAATCATCTAATCATCTAATCATCTAATCATCTAATCATCTAATCATCTAATCATCTAATCATCTAATCATCTAATCATCTAATCATCTAATCATCATCACCATCACCATCACTATTACAGTTATTAATTATTATTCTCAAACATATCCGCCTAATATTAAACACCCCTACAAGGTCCCAGACATGTATAGTTCCCCTACTGGGCCATGGTTTCTCGGGAGTGTTCGTTGAACTTTTGGGACGGATAATTTATTATTATCATTTTTATCGGTATCACTCTTACATTGCTATATATCAGTGTGTTTATCATTCTTGATTTTGAAGTGGGTTCTCCTGTGTCATTCTTCTGCTTGGGACTACTGCAGCAGGTTGGGAACTATGCAAAAGAGAAGAAGATCACGTGAGGGCGGCCCAGTGAGGGTGTTCCGCAGGTAGGAACTCCAGGTTGCTCGTTTGCTTTGTCACAAAGTCCGTGCCCCGTTCACGTGTTACAACAATACTATGTTTTTTTGATTTCAACTCAGATTCTGTGTGAGATTTTTGTTGCATCACACCAGATAGAATGTTTATAGAAAGTCAAAACCGGAACCTTCTGGGCTGGCGTTGTCTTGCTCTGAATCAGCCTACTCTGTGACCGCCAGGCAATACATTCGAAGGATGACCATTGGCTGCTGCCTCAGGTGAATTTCAGATCAACTGAATCTGCATTGACATTGATATGGAAATCCATGGGTTTAGAAAGTTTAGAAACATACTGTAATCTACAAGTGGTGGGTTTTTAATATTAAGTATTACTGGAGGATTCCTGGAGGATTTATCGAGATGCGACTCGGCTTCAAACAATCTTTCACAGGTTTGTGAGGCTACGCCGAGTTGACCATACTGTGCTTTTGCATTTTTTTTGCTTTCTAGATTTTTGAAGTCGACAAGCAGCAAAGGATTGAAATGGTACTGGAACGACAGACAGCAATGATCGATTTCTACTTTGCTTTGTGCATTCTTGCAGTATCGCGCTTCCTGTCATATTTTTGTCATTTTTGTTGCTCCTTTCAACATCACATTCAGATCGACCGGACTTCAACAATCAGGCAACATGTGGGTATATAATGGTATATAATGGATTATAATATATAATGGTATAACTATTATATACCATTATATACCCACAATATATAATGGTATAACTATTATAATGGTATATAGTATGTGACTCTTTTTGACAGAAAAACTCATGGCCTAGGCAGCGTGGACGTGTTGGATCCCACCGGTACCGCCTTGCGGATTGACCCCTCGAAGGTGAGGCAGAAATATGGCCATTCCCTTCGATTTTTAACCTTTCTGTGGGGATGGTAAGTTAATGTCAGTTATATAAAACCTAATAAAACACTAGAATCACTAGCAGTTAGACTTTTAGCCGCAAGGAACCAACCAGAGGAAGGCGAAATATGCATGATAATGATACAATGGATAACATTTTCATTTTGAGTTCAAACAATGTCTTATTTTTTAGTTTTAACCATAAGCAGGATGGGATTACGATGTCTTCTCCACTTGATTTTGGTATTTTTGACGGTGGCTCAGCAGACAAGAACTTGAAAATTGCTTGGATATTGTGGGGGGACGGGGGTTATACAGGTATACTAACCAATAATAACCAATATATACGTATACATATATATATAATATTTATATTATTGCAGTGTATATATATATACGTGTATATATATATATATTGATATTGCTGTATATATACATATATAGCTGTGTATATATATATTGCTGTATATATATATACAGCAATATGGATATATATATATATATGCTGTATATATAGGTAGATATAAACACATAAATATACATATATATATACTGTATATATAAATGTACACATTGGGTATGATCATAATTCATTCCGAAAAGCCCTATTAATCACCCAGTATAATGGAATGACGTTGCAGGTTTTGAACAGTGCTCAGGTAAAGGATACGTGCTGGCAGCTTGAACATGTGTTACACGGCTTTTCGACCAACCCGCACATGGACTGGTCAACAGCTGAACTCACATCGTACCGCTTTCTGAGTCTATTGGTACCCCATCTTGAAGCCGAAGATGTCCATGGCGGATGGTTTGTACAATTTTGTTTTTTGTCTACATTAGATTATTTATGATTCTGATTAAAGAGAGTGACATGGTAATTTACTGTATATCGTTAAATCGTGAAGCCCCTTTTGCTTGATCATTGGGGATGGTTTGTTGGGTTTATCGTCGATAAACACGGTTCGGATATTGTATCAAGAACCAGGTTTACAATTTGACAATTTGATAAAACACAATACTGATTAGCTTGTATTGGGTATATTGGATATGAACACGAGATAGAAAGGAAAAGCAATGCCAAGAATAACAAATGCATGTTGTTCATTTGCTTTTCAATAAGACTGGGATGTGTATTCAATGTCAAACAATAGTTTAATCATCAACCATGCACGTCTCCCAAATAGAGATATACCTGGAGGTATACAGTACCCAATTATTAAACACCAACAAACGACAGTTTATTATTAGGTTGACCTCATTAGATATATATATAATTATATTTACACAGTACGTATAACGACTCATTGGAGATGTGGGTGTGTCTGAGAATGGGGTATGCCCCCAAATAGCCATTTCCGTAGGGATGAATATGATTCCAAACTATATATCAAAGTCAAAGGGAAACCTTTCAAAGAGCTCTCTCAAATTTTGGGATACCACATTTTCAAACAAAACCATTTCCAAAATTCAATCTCACTCTCTCTCTCAATATTCAAGAGAATTGTAGAAACATATGGCTCTTTGTTTGCAACTACATCCTAAACCAAATGTCATGGAAAAATCCTGGACATTTCATGGTACCCTCTGGTAAACTAACATAACTATGGAAAATCACCATTTTTCATGGGAAAATCCACTATAAATGGCCATTTTCAATAGCTATTTTGACATAACCAGAGCGTATCCATTGGTATCCCAGGACCAACGCGCCAGGTCAGCATCCAACGGACCAACGCCTTTGGCCTGGGCCGTGCGCGTGGCGAGGAGATCCAACGCGTGGATCAACAGGTGACCGGGCTGGGGCCGGGCATGGCCCCGTTTTTAGTGGGGGTTGAAACCGGTGTTAAAACAGTAAAGGTGATGGTTAAACCATGAAAATCCATGAAGATCCATGAAGATCCATGAAAATCCATGAAAATCCATGAAGCAGGGGGGTTAAACCCTTGAACATGGATTGGTGAAGCAGATTAAACCCCGAAAGACATGGGTTGTTTAACCTTGAAACATTGGGTTGTTAGACCATTTAGACCATTGAACATGTACTGTACAATATAATCACATATAATCACTATGATGGCTTGGATTCGCTTGGATTGATGGATGGGAGATCTAGCTACGAGTCTTAGCACGTCGATGGTCCAAGTTTGGGCGTCGTTTTTGCTGCGCTGATCCGCTGAAGTGATGAAGCAGGATGAGGGACTTTGTCTTGCGCAAACAAGACGCCATAAGGTACCAGGTGGTCAAAGTTGCTGCGATACACAATGCTGCTTTTCTTGGTTGTAGTGGATTCATTGGGTGTATACATTTATATACATACTTAAAATATGTATATATATATATTTATGGATTTCTTCTGTGATTAAACATTGGCATGTTTCTTATTCCTAGCTTAGCTGCTTTGATATTGAGGTCAACAACTAGACTCTTTGAAATCAGTACAGAGAAACAGACAATTTGAAGGGAATATATATATATATACATACATATACATATTACATATTACATATTACATATTACATATACATATACAGATACATATACATATACATATACATATACATATACGTAGTATATAGTGACCACTTGATTTTTCCTGGCATCGTGCAGTTATCGTTCCATGAATTTCCATATGCAATAAAATTCACAGCAACTGACCTCGCGTGGAAGCCAGGTTAGGGCTGGTAAGAAGAGGACTGGGGGGCGAGCTTTTTGGGTATGAGTTTCAGTCAAGATGGGTATGGATGCCCTGTTTGTGGCTATCATCTATGCTGCTATGCGTCAGAGTGGCAGGATTGAGAAGTGGAAGGAAGAGAATCAAATCGGTGAGCAGGAGGAGGAAGAAGAGGCACCATTAGCTAGGGAAGCTCAGAGTCATAGTCATATGAGATCCAGAAGGTCCTTATATTATAAGATGATTTCGGAGGATCGGATGCATTCCAGTCCGAAGGGATTAGCTGTAGGTGTCAACTCACAGCCTCCGATCACTCCCTTGGTGGAAGGCACTGCGCATGGAGCAAGAGCAGATGGACAACTTTCTACGCTCAGCTTCTGGAGACGAAGGTGGTGATTCCAGGAATGGCTGCGGGTTGAAATTCAGAAAAAACAATATGTTGTTTTTTCTGGTTCGGAATGTCAGGGTCTTCAAAGCCTTGATTTTGACAAATGTCACCCATTTTGGTAAGATTTGCTTGTGCACACTGGTGTCAAAGGTCCAGCTTTGTAGCTGCGCGCACTTCAATATGCCAAGCTCAATACACTATACACGAACATCCCCAAACAGGTGAACCACAGGGATATGTCTGATTCGCTTGGCCGTGACATATTGGGATTTCACGACAACTTCTTGGCACAGCATTTTGAACACCTCGTCTGCAAGGTGATCAACTCGCAGAGGAGGAAGTTGAGGACAGTGGCGCGGCAGCACCGCGGTGGGGTTTGGGATTTCCCTTGGCCGCGTCAATTGTGAGGAGAGCGAGGAGGACGAGGAAGATGATGAGGCGCACTGATCGAATGTGGTGAACATTTTAGGTGCCCACAACTTTGGTAAGTCTCAATGTTAATCATCCATTTCCATGATTTTGAACCAGACTCATAAATTGTCCATAATATATCATGGTATAAGGAATTTTCAGCGGGCTTACGTTTGAAGCTTCGATACTAGCATTTTCAACTCAGTGTGGAATATCGCTATGATGTGCCTGTGATTCATTCTCATGCCTCCTTCATATGTTTCCAATGTGTGAGGTAGTGTGAACTATGGATCAAAATAATCCCCTGGTGTCACTCGTTGGTTCGATTGAGGTGGGTTCCACTTTGATTTTGAGAATAGATTTTCACTTTCTGGGTAACCGTTACCCTTGTGAAGGGTTGCATTTCCAACCCCAAGTAATTGCGGTCCAGCCATAAGTGCCATTCTATTAGTACATACGAATGCACAGTAAGAAGTAGTTATCAATATATATAATATATATATATACGTATATAAAAATATATGTATAATCTATGTACAGTATATATATATATATTATACACATACATACACAATATTACAAACTATAAGTTATATAGCAGTTATCCACAACTCATGCTTGAAGTAAAAACACTATCTATCGTACCAGCTATCGTCAGAGATCGCCCAGGAGTATGGCGAACGCAAACTGTGGAGGCCCCACTATTCCAAGTTGGAGCAGCAGTACATGGCTGCCGCAAGGCTGGGGTGCCCCCATTTGGCTTCGTACAAGAGACCACAGCAATTCTTTGACTTCCTGCAAGCCTTAGCTGATTTGGTTCAAGTTTTGATACAAGGTTGGCGGTTATCCATAAATAAATAAACAAATACTGTATATATATATAATTATATATATATATATACATACATAAATTCCATCCTGCCTACACGAGATGATGATTCCAATTGGCTCCTACATTGTTGGCATGGGTTGAAGCCACCAACCAGTTGCAGATCTTGTGCTGTGGCAGGCAGCGTCAGCGGGAGAACATCTGCAGTGTTGCTGTCCCCAGAGATCGAATTTGCTGACACCGGGTGTTCGCAGTCACGACAGCAGACCCTGGCGGAGCCACGTGATACCCCTCCTATTGTTGGGTTGGTGGATATCCCAACATGGACCATTCTGGCAACATTTATCCTGTATAGATTGTGGGTGAAATGACTGGGCCAAGGTTCAGACTTGGCAGGGCAAAGAGTTCAAAGGCGGCCCAATGGGGGGGGCTGGGCAATGCAACCCCTATTATGGCTTCAGGTCAAAACTCAAAACCAACTGAGTTCAGGTGGCGTTCCATTGCTAGCTTTGATTGTCCCCATTTGGCTGGTGCACTTCCCCATTGTTTGTTGCTAAACCTCCCCATCCACATGGCTTTGTCTGAAAAGAAGGTCCCCCATTCCATCCACTAACTGGTACCCCATTCCTTCCACCAACTAGTCATCATTAATCATCATTGTCCCTTTTTTTTTGATTGCCATAACTGGGGTGTTTCGCACCATTTTCAAATAAACCCAAATGCCACAAACAAGTTGGTTACTGTATAATTACATATATATATACATATCCATCATATCCCATAAGATATCCACCATTATTTTTGATCATTTATCCTATAATTTCCTGTAAGACATCACCATTTTTAGCTACATATATCCGTAAAAAACATCAACATGTTGCTATAAATCTCTTAAGATCTCAGCATTTTTGGCCACACATTCAATCACATATCTCCACTACCCCATCTCCCCGACACCTTGCACCGCAGAGGTGATGCTTTCCTGGCCAAACCTGCGGTGATCGCCTTCAACGACTTCGAGGCGCACCTCCGAGCCATGGGAAATTGAATGAATTTGATGACAGAAATTTCAGCTTGGACTTGAGTTCAATATAGTTCAATCTTGTTCAATCCACCTTAATCTGTTTGCTAAAAAATGATATCTAACGGACTCTAACGATATTGAACAGTTCAAGTTGAGTTCAATCCATGCATGTTAAGCTGTCGGTTTGCACGTTCCAATCCAAGCTGGACTGAACCAAACATTCTGCAAGAGACATTTGCAGACCTGTAGATGCCCCCAACGTTCATTTGCTGATCTCACTGCAAGGCTTCCGCCCTTCCGGGTGTTTTCCTTCCCTCTTTTTTCGATCGACTAAGCCAAACAGGCAGGTATAAGTCAATATTACCTATCCATCAATGATGGTTTAAACATGTGGATGGATCAAACTTGGATGATTATTCAAACATGGTTTACAGTCTACAAAAAATGCCAATGCACCCAGTGGTTACGGGGTGACTCATACCATGTCCAAATTTGTGGCTCTCTCCTTGAAGTTTTCAATCAGCGATTTGCTGAGGTTGGCCAAAGGTACCGGCAGGTGATAGAGGTCACGAACGTGTCTTTGACTTTCAACCAGCTTCTCGGACTGGGTCACGACTCACGCAGCAGCCAGGACATGCGGTGCTTTCAGCTGTTTTTCTTTGGAATGTCCAAGTGCAATGGACAACAACAAACAAACTAATGCCTCCTTCAATAATTTCTGTTTCCTTCCGATATCTTCATTATTTTTGATGGATGACTTCAGTTTCAAGGTGGGTCAGCCTGCAGCTACCTCAGCTTAGGTTCAAACTACTGCCATTGGAGGACTCAGTGACCCTCAGCATGACTTGCTGCTTCTAAGAGCACTTCCAATTCCAGATATCAGATAGCCGCTGTTTGGATTCACAATGATTCACATTTTGTGTTCCACTTCCAAGATGAATAATTAGTGTAGACAGTGTAGACCATAAAACTAGAAACTTGTCAACATGCTCAGCAAGCCATCTGGAGTCTCATTGACAGTTCTTCCTAAAGCGTCTTGCCATGTACTGCTAAGGAAAGATGTCTTCGAGATCAACTTTGTACCTCCTGGGCGTATGTCTGCTGGTGTCACGAGGCAGGACCCAAACTCAGACTGTGAACTTGGCCCTTTGAAAGTTGAGGTGGTCCAGAAATGGGATATATACAGTATATATATAATTATATATATACCGTATATACAGAATTGCAGGGCAAAATGATAACGCATTGGATCTTCTTGATTCATTTTTTTTTTCCCAGCATTTTTGGAGGTTTCCCCAGTTTGGCGCCACAGGTATATCACCCTGTGGTTCATCCCGGAGGTCAGCAAAGACATCGTCACCAGCTTCCCAATCCTTGCAAAAACAGGCGGGATGGGATGGGAAAACAATGGAAAACACAACTTGGAGGAAAGACCAGGGTTTCTTTGGGGAACATCCAGCTTAAAGAGCGATTTGGATGACTATATATGATATCGTACTCCATTCCACAGCTATTTAGATTCCATGTAACAGCTATATTTTGCTCAAACCTGCAGACCCTTCTCTTTTTCGAAGAAATCCACAGCTGAAGCAGGTCGAATCGACTTCCCCTTGCGCTGTACCACCAAGAAGACGATCTTGACAATCACGCCCCAGGCCGGATGACTGCGTTTGGTGTAAAAACCCCTGGTTCAAAGATGTTTATCCCAAGGAAGTCTGAGCCATGTTCACAGTTTCTAGAATGAGAACAGTATATAAAGGTATATGAAAGTATACATATAATATAATATATCTATGTCTATATCTATAATAGATATAATCGAAGGAAGTTTAGAAGTCAAACTTCCGACAATATGGACAGATGAAAAGCAGAGATGGGAAGAGTCAGAGAAGAGAAGAGAAGAAGACAGAGAAAGTCTCAGAAGAAAGAAGATCCAGGTGCGCGAAAAGTCTCAGAAGAAAGAAGGTGGGCGAAAAGGTAGGAAAGTCGCGAAACACTGTGTTTTTCCAATGATTTGTGGCTCCGGAGGGTCGACAAGTAGGCTCGCTAGAGCGGCGGGCGCAGAGCCAGCTGGCCAGATGAGAGATGAAAAATTGCACATATTGCACGCCGTTGTGGTGGGAAGACCACTTTTGGAAGTTGAGATGTTGGAAAAGTGCACGCCGTTGTGGCGCGAAGCACATTTCGAAGTCAAAAGTGCAAAAAACTTACGGGTACGGAGCACTTTTGGACGTTCAGATGTGCTTTCGCGTGGCAGGCGCAAGGGATTGTGCACCGTGTCAAAAGTGAGCAAAACGTGAGGGTTTTGTAGCATTTCCAAAAACGATGGCAGGCGTGGGGCATTTGAAGAGGATCTGCAAAGATGCATTTTCCGTGGCAGGCGCAGTACAAGAGACATGTTCATCAGAGCTGCTAGGAGGTCCGCGCGCTGATTTCCTGAGA
>CAMXCT020006759.1:0-220000 GCA_947184155.2 Cladocopium goreaui | reverse complement strand
AGATAGATAGGTAGATAGATAGATAGACAGGCAGACAGATAGATAGATAGATAGGAAGATAGATAGATAAACAGCTACAACTACAAGTACAACTACAAGTACAACTACAAGTACAACTACAAGTACAACTACAAGTACAACTACAAGTACAACTACAAGTACAACTACCACAGCCACAACCACAACCACTACTACTACTACTACTGCTACTACCACTACTACTGCTACTACTGCTTCTACTGCTACTGATGCTACTGATGCTACTACTGCTACTACTGCTTCTACTGCTACTACTGCTACTACTGCTACTACTGCTACTACTGCTACTACTGCTACTACTGCTACTACTGCTACTACTGCTACTACTGCTACTACTGCTACTACTGCTACTACTGCTACTACTGCTACTACTGCTACTACTGCTACTACTGCTGCTACTGCTACTACTGCTACTACTGCTACGGCTGCTACAACTGCAACAGCAACAACAACAACAACTACTACTACTACTACTACTACTACAGCTACTACAGCTACTACAGCTACTACAGCTACTACAGCTACTACAGCTACTACAGCTACTACAGCTACTACAGCTACTACAGCTACTACAGCTACTACAGCTACAAATACAAATAAACTAGCTACGGGACATTACACTACACTAATTACATGATACTACACTACACTAGTTACATCTAATTACACTACACTACACTAGTTACACTGCAGCACGCTACAACTACAAATACAAATGCGATTACAACTACACTACACTGCACAACACTACACAACGCAACACAACACAACACAACACTACACTACACCACACCACACCACACTACACTACACTACACTAAGTACACTGCAGCACACTACAGCTACAAATGCAAACGCAACTACAACTACACTACATTGCACAACACAACGCTACGCTACGCTACGCTACACTACACTACACTACACTACATTGCACAACACAACACAACACTACACTACAACTACAAATGCAAACGCAACTGCAACTACACTCACTACACTACACTGCACTACACTACACTACACTACGCTACGCTACACTACACTACACTACACTAATTACACTACATTACGCTACAGCTGCAACTACAACTACACTACACTACACTAGACTACACTACACTAGACTACACTACACTATACCACACTAGGGTACACAACACTACAGTACACTACACAAACAGTACACTACAATACACTACACTAATTACACCACACCACAACTACAACTACAACTGCAACTCCAAATGCACTACACTTATTGCACATTACAACTACAACTCGACTACACCACGCTACAACTACAACTACAACTACAACTGCACTACACCACACTACATCCAGCAGTTGTGGTAAGGTGACCACTGCAACCATTGCAACCACTCCAAAAAACACAACTCCAACCACCTGTCAGTCCATCAGTGGATTCGCTCTGCCATCCGTGATTCGCAACAGCCAGCCTCTCCTATAGGTTTCCTATTATTGAAACTTCCGCCACCGCCTTGTGCGGTACTACTGGTAGATAAAAGCACATATTTGATATCGGACTATGGGTCCGTCAAGCAAGAATCGTCCAATTCAATTAAAAACCCTGGGGTTTATCGAGAAATCGTCGGCGCCAGCGTCTCAGAGGATGCCGAAGCTCATCCCATCATCGACTTTGGTGCAGTGCTCTTTGGTGAATCCGCCGATCGGGAGACCACAGACACCCAGGGGTGGAGATTGGGGGAAGAAAATGGATCCCACTTGGGAACGGAGTTTTATGATGTTTTATGTCAGCAGTTAGGTGCTCCAATCGCATTTTGACATTCCACCCAGAGAAAAAATGAGCCTGCTGAAAAAGATCGGCGACAAAATCGAGGGCCGACAGTCAACATGACTAGATTAGGATTTTTTGATATTTTTGTTTGACAATGCCAAGGGCGGATGAAACCAGCAACCTCCTTAACTCTTCTGTTCATTTTTTCGGCAATTCGTTCCGGTGATTTCACCTTTTTCCGCCAGAGACAGAGCACTTCACTACCAGACCTGTCCAGACTTTGAATGCGGCCTCTTGAATGGATTACTGTGTCGTTTCACATCTTTGGGATGATTTAAGTTTCGGAATGCAGTCCATTACAACCATGCTGGTTTTGAAGTAAACATATTTCTTTTTTAAAAGGAACGCAACACTATTCGAGGAAAACGCGACATGTTGAATCTCAGGTTTGTTTCTTTCAAAATCATTTGCAGGGAATACTCATGATTTCCAGAGGTATATTTGCTTGAAATAAAGGCTCTCAAAGAAACGACGGGTTCTACTCCAGGAATATTGCAGTTTTGACGTTTTGAAATATATTGAATATTACAGGAATTTTGCCGCTTTAAACCCCACAATTCCCTTTTCGAGGAAACATATGATGGAAACTTGACCAACAACGAGCCGCTAGGTTTTGAGAAAACAACAGCAATATCGGTACGTAAAGGAACAGTCCAACATGTGTTTTTGACCTGTGAAACTTCAACTTTCAGCGCTCAGAATATGCCACTCTCTTCGTTTTCACTGCGGTGGGAAAGAAACAATGCTCTGATTTTGCTGCATGCAAAGTCAACGTGAATTAAGAACACACTTCGTGGTCCATCTTGTGACTTTGTTTCCTTCCGCATACCCTTTCAGAAGTATCTGTTCAAAGGTTGAAACACATTGCATTTGGTGAAGGAAAACCTCAAGATAGATCCAGCAGTTGAAGACCACAAGAAACAAAGTGAAAACATGGTCACAATATCCTTTGAGGCCCCTGAGGAAACATTGGGCTTGAGAACCAAGACCGGTGACATTGTTACGCATTAGGATCTAGCTATATATTCGTTTGTCTCTATGTCTATCATTGTCTATCACTGTCTATCACTGTCTATCATTGTCTATCATGTCTATCATTGTCTATCATTTTTTTTAAAAAATAATTGTCTATCACTGTCTATCATTGTCTATCATTGTCTACCTTTGTCTTTTTTTGAATCATTATCTATCATTGTCTATCACTGTCTATCATTGCCTATCATTGTCTATCACTGTCTATCATTGTCCGTCATGTCTATCATTGTCTATCATTGACTTTTTCTTAATCATTGTCTATCACTGTCTATCATTGTCTATCATGTCTATCGTTGTCTACAACTGTCTATCATTGTCTATCGTTGTCTATCATTGTCTATCATAACTCTCATTGTCTATCATTGTCTATCATTGTCTTTTTTGAAATCTTCGTCTATCATTGGCTATCATTGTCTACATCTGTCTATCATGTCTATCATTGTGTTTCATTGTTTATTTTTATTTTTTGAATTGTCTATCGTTGTCTATCATGTCTATCAATGTCTATCATTACTGTCTATCATTGTCTATCATATGATTTTTCAATCATTGTCTATCATTGTCTACAACTGTCTACCATTGTTTATCATTGTCTATCATTGTCTTTTTTTGTCATTGTCTATCATTGTCTATCATTGTCTGTAACTGTCTATCTTTGCCTATCAATGTCTACCATTGTCTATTTTTTCTAAATCATTGTCTATCATTGTCTACAACTGTCTATCATTGTCTATCATGTCTATCATTGTCTATTTTGTTTTTCATTGTCTATCATTGTCTATCAATGCCTACAACTATGTCTACAACTGTCTATCATTGTCTATCGTTGTCTATCACTGTCTATCATTGTCTATCATAACTCTCATTGTCTATCATTGTCTATCATTGTCTTTTTTGAAATCTTTGTCTATCATTGGCTATCATTGTCTACATCTGTCTATCATTGTCTATCATGTCTATCATTGTCTATCCTTGTCAATTTTCTTCAATCATTGTCTATCATTGTCTATCACTGTCTATCATTGTCTATCACTGTCTATCATTGAGTTTCTATCATTGTCTACAACTGTCTATCATTGTCTATCATTGTCCATCATTTTCTTTCTTTTTTCATCATTGTTTTTCATTGTCTATCATTGTCTGCAACTGTCTATCATTGTCTATCACTATCTACAAGTATCAATCGTTGTCTATCATTGTCTATCATTGTCCATCAGTGTCTATCATTGTCTATCGTTGTCTATCATTGTCTTTCATTTTCTTTCATTGTCTATCATTGTTTATCATTGTCTATCATTGTTTATCATTGTCTATCATTTTCTGTCATTGTCTATCAGTGCCTATCATTGTCTGTTAGTGGCTATCGTAGTTTATCATTCTCTATCATTGTGTATCATTGTCTGTCTATCTATCTATCCATCTATCTATCTATCTATCTATCTATCTTTCTAGCTACCAATCTTATAAATATGGAACTGATGGGGAGAATGATGTTTTTTTCACACCTTCCAACGCGCCCCGGAAGGAGCTGCTGGTGAAGAACACTGGCGTGCTGCCGGCGAACTTTCTCCTGCGGCAAGCGCCGCCTCCGGAGGCGGCAGAGGCAAGCACAAGCGGTCGTGGCAATGATGCCACCATGCTGCCAGAGGACAGGAGCATGTGGCCTGTATATACAAAGAACACAGACACACACACACATATGTATATATATATATGTATATATATATGTATATATATATGTATATATATATATACATATGTATATATATATTTACATCTAATTATATGTAATTATATGTAATTATATATACATATAATATTATGTTATGTATATAATAATGTGATGTAATGTATTGTAGTGGAATGGAATTACATTGAATGGAATGAAATGGGATGTATGCTATGCAATGCAGTGTAATACAAATTATATTATTGGTGCACATAATATACATATATATGTTTGTAGCGACCTAAAACGACTTCATCATAATTGATGGTTAATATGTGCAAAATCATCACACCGGGCCTTAGATACGGCGCTGTTCTAAGTAAAACAAATTAAACTAAACCTGGTCGTGTTAATCACCAACTTTTGGTTCTTAATTATCCCCCCTTTAAGAGGTGATGTCCGGTGATGTTTATCGAGAAGAAAATGGGAACCCTATCGGACCCCTATGGGAACCCTGGAGGATCCGGCGGATGAGACTGTTGCAGATGCCATGGACGAAGCCGGAGATCAGGCAGCGGACACGGCGGCTGATGCGGATGCTGCGGCTGATGCGGATGCTGCGGCTGATGCGGACGCGGCTGATGCTTCAGGTGCCCCGATGCCACACCAACAGCCCTGAATTCAGCATTTCTTCAAGATATGTTTCATTTTTTTCAATATTCTTCACATATATTTGTCACATTTTGTCACTGTATCACTGTATTTTCTACTTTTTCTGTCCAACAATCATAGTCCTGGCCGAATTCTTAACGACTTATGGCATCTCCGGGGCACCCAGGTGCCGATGATGCCGATGGCGCTGATGCCGATGCAGCACCTGAGGAAGCGGAGGAGGCTCCTGTTGAAGCGGATGCCACGGCGCCGGGAGCTGAAGTGGTGGGTGATATTGGGGAAATGCGCCTTGGCTTCACAGGATTCCACTATTCGAATCATTCCACTCTTCGAAAATGACTGGAAAGTGATGGAAAATGATGGGGATAGGGTACAATTCCAATGGTTGATCCTTATAATTATTTTCATGGCCGTTTGGGGTTTCTAGACGAACCCATTTCAGATTTTCTTGAGCAAAAAACATTGACACGTTTTTTGAACTGACAAATAGCGGTTAGCATTCGCATGCATTCGCAAACGAAATGAAAGGTGGGCTTTGTAAGGCAAGTCCGGTTTTATTGTGGGCCTGGAAAACCAGAGCATTAGGATGTAGGGCTTTGTAAGGCAAGTCCGTGTTCCCCGTGAGGTCCAAATCCAAAGTTCCAAAGGTATTCCCATTGTTCGGTCTTTGAGGGTTTGACAGGAGCTGGAAGCCAACGAGACGTAAATACATACTTGAAGGAATCTTGAAGGATTTCAAAGGTACATGCTCACGATTTGGATCAATAAGAAGACTATGCTACTGGCAATTTTGCAGCCTACACCACAGCTCTCCCATTTGAGTCTGAGTAGAATCCTTGTGTGGCCGCCGTGTTTTACTCTTTAAGGATGACCTACAGCGAGCGCGGCAGTTGTAAAGGCTTTGGAAGTCATCGGATTTCTTTCTCTTTTCAGCCAACCAGGCCTGCAACAAAGTGTGTTGGGTTGGGGTTGGGCAGTCCGATGGTGTCCTGCTCAGATTTTTGGCAATTTTGACAATGGTGTATCAAGACAAGACAATGACCAAAGCAGGCATGCTTTCTAAACAGAGCTGTGCCATTAGATATGAGACACCCATTGCGCACGGAAGCCCTGCCTTGGTTCCCATCAGGCTGGGGAGCTTCAAAGCGGAACTGCTGCTTGGCACTGAAAGAGTGTAATTGCTTTTTGCAGTGAGGGCTGCAATCTACCTGAACCACGCTGCTTTGAATGGATATAGTCAAGACATTGAGCAGACCTGTACATTTGGATGTTATTTCTTTTTTCATCAGAGTTTGGGTGTGATTGAATACTGTATCTTGGTTTCCATTCTGATTTCTATCCACAAATACGTTCCCACTGATTACCGGTTGATTGATTCATACCACCCCATCCTCCCCCATTTTTCTTTGCCAATAGGGTAAATTGGAGTTAAACAACATCTATAGGATTATGTAAATGAAAGTAAATGGTATGTCAAACCGACCCAGGTTCTGAAGGTCTTTTACCTCATGGCATATCCCTAGTTATTGTCTGATCAACATCTTTAATCTGATATCCTCAACGATGGTTGACGGGAACATCTATATACAGGAACCCCCATATTTGGCGGGTAAATACATGGCGTATATATGGTCTACATCATGGTTTCTCCAGATGTTCCTTTAAACCACCCCGGAACCCTGCACCAACCAGCTGATTCGCCGAGAAATGTCAGGCTGTTGCGTTTTTCCAACGGAGCTCCAGGCAGGGGTTACCGGGGATGGTTTGGTTATGTTTGGACTCCCAAAAGGCTAGTCATGTAGCATGGAGAAGCATCGAGAAATCATCCATTGTGGCCGCTTGATAGGTTTCTCCGAGTCTTGTCCCCCAACACTGGCACCGAAGCTTTTGCCATACTTCAAACCATCTTCTGGATCTACCTATATACCCCTGTAATGTAATATCTCCCCAGTGGAGTGTGGGTAGGTGACGCCAACTACGAGAGGGAGTATCGAGTGCTGGCACGTGGTTCCTGTCTGGATGTGCCCATTTTCGTGGATAGTGAGGAGTCACTCGGGTCAATCTGGACATTTGATTCGATGGACAGCCCGTGACAGCCCCAACAACAGTTGGTGAAAGTCTTAAGACTCACCACCATTTGGGGTGCTGCTGGGTAGTCTTGATTGATGATCTAAAGTACATGTTACGAGTGTTATTTGACAAAGAGAGATTGACTCAGTGGAAATGCATTGATCGGGCCAGGGACAGATCAGATGTATTCATACGGCGGTTGATTGGTCCATCATGTCCATCTCTGATGATCTCTCTATAAATTCGATCTAACAGTTCTTTCAGCAAAGTTCTGGACTACACGTTCTGCATATATAGTCCTTCCGCTTTGTGTGGATTGAGCTCACTCTGCTGGCTGCAAAACGTCGATGTGTCTTGAAGGTGTAACGTTTATGTATGCCCACCCACTTATTATGTACATTGACTGTATATACTGTATATACATAACATAACATACCATACGATAACAAAAGATAACATAACATATATCAGATATCATCATATATCATATATCATGTTATATGACATATCATCATATATCACATATCATATATCATAGATCATAGATCATATATGATCATAGATCATATATCATACCATACCATGCCAGATCATATTATATATACCTGTATCCCCCTTCCGGGGTCTCAACTTTTAGTCAGGCAAAATCAAGCATGTGTGAATTCATGTCCCCCCTTATAAAAGAAGGCATTTTCCATATGCCTGGCCAAGGTATTACATGGAGACCTGTGTCTATGGCCACATCTTCCGTGAAAGCGTCATGGTACGGAATCGGGCCTCCGTCGCAATGAAGATTCAGGCTTGGGAAGTCAACCAATTCCTCAAAGGTGACCCAACAGTACATGATCAAGAAGCCCTTCTTAGATCTTACTAGTGATTCTTGGTGGTTAATGAGCCCTTAATAAGCCTTCATTGTTCAGCTTGTCTTGAACACACCAAAAGAATCCAGAAACATGTTTGGGGACATAGGAGATCCTTGCTGTGGAGTTCTACTTGCGTAGCAGAGCTTTGTTTTTTTTCATTCCTCTGTAATTTTATGTGTTATTGTTCTATATATTTCTACATGCTTAAAGTTGATTCCTTTTTCCCCGATTTCGAGCATCCCCGTCAACGAGGGTCTCCTTCGTGATTGGGTAGGAAATTCATTGGAAAAAAACACCTCATTTGGGTGGACGTACCAAATCCACGCAGTATTTTATCTAGGCATATCTAGGCTTATTCTATCCTAGTCTTTTCCATTCAAGTCTAATAATTTGTTGGATATATAATTACAGCTAATATAAGTTCCCTTCGATTTTTTTCGAGACACCTTTCGCCGTTTCGCCAGGTGCAAAAACCTAAGCAGATCCCGGGTGAGCTTCAGCCGGAAGTCACAGAAGGGGATGGTCATCAATCCAATTAACAGGGGGTTGATGGGATTGGTTAAAACCATCTAAAACCATCTAAAACCATCTAAAACCATCTAAAACATATGAAAGACCAGCGATTTATGGATGGAATTTTTAGATCAAGCATCATCCGGGGAATCCGGCTGTTTTCAGGGGACCAGGTGATAATCCATACCCCATCTGATTTAGCTTGACCATGGCACATACTGATGGAAGAAGCCCTGCACCCGTTGGTAGATGGTTTATCCATAAAAATCCTAAATTAACATCCTATGATTTACAGTATTGCATAGTTACCGAACAGTTTCCATTTGGTGCAAGATTTCTTGCATCCACAGTATATTATCATATATTATCAATGTTTTGAAAAACATTTTGGACAACTTGAGCCCCAAGTTCAAAGCGGGGAGCCGCCGTTTGCCCAGGCTGAACACAGCGTTGGCCTACATCCAGGGACACGGTTCCCAGTCGATCCAGGCGAGTACTGTGAGGATGGAAGCAGATGGCCAACAACCGTGAAGAGGTAACAAGGATGAAATGCCATGGAATTTCAACAAATCATTGAGGTGTAAGTAGTTGGGGTGACTTTTATGGTGAGAACTATGGGATTTTTTCCGCCCTTTCTATCTTGGGACGCCAGAGATGGTCATAATTTTGCAAAGGTGAAGTTTTCGCCCAAGGCGGACTTCCTGGAAAGGCGCCAGTTCAATGGGGTCCATGGGACATGGGCATCCAACCCCGCAGATCATGTGGATAAAAATCATGGGGCCCAAATTTTCTGATCCGAAAAAAATTACCCCACAGCAAACCAACATAGATATGGATTTTCAGGGGTTTCGAAAATGAACACACATGGTGCATTTGCATGCATTTTCTATTTCATTCTATATCAATGTTAGTATATTGGAGGCTAGCTCGCCATAGAATGTGATGAATGATCTCTACTCCAAGTCCAATGGGTAACGGTTCCCACGGAGGCATCCAGAGTATTGTGACTCGGAACGTGGAGTGGGTGCCTTCAAGATCCCCATGCGAATAGTGGGTGCAGACCAGGCGGCGGTGGTGATTTTTCCGAATTGAGTTTGCAGGGATCGTCTCAAATCTCCAATGTCTGCAGACACCATGAGCAGTAGCAGTATACCGCAGACTTGGTGAAATGATGTGGTCATTTTGTTCTACCTTTTCTCTTTGCGGCGGCCTCAAAAGTGATGGCTATAGTGGCTCGAAGGTAACTGGGATACACAATCACACCGAGCAGTTACCCTCTGGTAAACTAACATAGCTATTGAAAATGGTGATTTATAGTGGGTTTTCCCATTGAAAATTGTGATTTTCCATAGTTATGTTAGTTTACCAGAGGGTACCCATCCCCCAAAAAACCTCAAAATTCTCAAACGAAAATGCCCCCAACAGCGCAACGATTAAAACGACCAAGGATTCGGATGAGAACTGTGGGGTCCCCCATGGCCTGGGACACCCTACATACTTGGACATCTTATGATAACCATAATATGACAAGCATATGATAACCATATGATAAGCCAGTGCTATCTGGAATGCCCGTGACTTTGCTGGAAACGGTTGCCGTCAGGTGCTGCCGGTGAACACCTGCCTCACCGGAGCAGCTCGATGCGCTGTTTTTTTTTCATTTCCAGAGAGCATTTGATGGCAAAAACTACCAAGGAAAAGCATGGGAAATCACTGGACATGTGAGTAATAGTGGAAATCACGGGTTCACATTTCACATAGAGTTCGGAAAATCAGGGGAAAAAAGGCACATGTCGGACATCCGTGATTTCAATATCGAACATGATCCACAGTCAAAGGGACATACTTTTCACCCTGTTGGACCAGGTGCTCACCACTGATGCGGTGACCTTCATCCCCCAGGCGTGGCAAAGCATCATGAATGGTTTATTGGCTTTTAAATATGTTTTAAATATGTTCAACTATTTTCAAAGACTGAATCTTATATATATATATATATTGGTCCCTGTTCACAGGGCCTGTTTGGGATGACGACTACAGCAATTTGACTCATGTCTCAGGAGTTGAAACCACCTGGATTCATGGCATGTCCTCTTTCTCAAAGTTGCCGTACGCGAAAAGCAAATGTTGAGGGGGCGGGTTGTAGCTGGACCATGGCAGGGGTCAACAACATGGGCTTGTCTAAAAATAGGGTCCCCCCAAAGGGAGTGGTTTATCATCACTTTCCGTATAAGAAATGCAACAACTTCGGGATATACAGTATATCATACAGTATATCCCAGTTCCAGACACACCCAAATATCATATTGACTAGACATATCCCAGAAATTCCCAGTAAATATGCTAAACATCATGGTCCCATGTTTAATCATACCACATTAGACATATTTTTCCATACCTGGAATGATCCTCCCAGTCGTGCATCATATTCTTAGGACAGGTTGAACCCCGACAATGCCTGGAGGTGTTGAATTTTGGCAATTGCTATGTGGGCAGCTCCATCGCGTGGCTCAGCTGGTCAGCTAGCGCGTTGTGGAACTGAAACTGGTGCCAGATCATGAAACATGATAAGAACATCAAGATGGGTGTGTCTGGAAATGGGGTATACCCCAAAAATGATGATTTAATATGATTTAATGGCGAAAGCACTGATGAACTATGGGATTTTGGGATACCCTATTTTCAGACGAACCCAGATAAGCAGTAGCTAAATCCACTAACATAATTAAAACAAAGCTGGTTGAATGATGTTGAATGGAGATCTTAGCCAGGTTAGGAAAGAACCCGGCCCTTGAGGATGCGCTTGGTGTTCACCAACGAGTCGTTGCTCAAAAGGAAGTTTGCATTTCCGTGCCTCAGCTCAAGTTTTGACTGTTGCACTGAGGTAATATTGCTGTGTAAGTATAGATGCGCACATATACATGTATGTACGGTGTATAGCGATATGATGTATAGAAGCACACTACACATTTATCTAATTGAATCTAATCTAATCTGTTCTGATACAATCACATCCTGTCCTACCCTCTGCTATCCTATCTATGTATCTGTATCCGTAAATATCATATACATACATACGTATATACACGTATAATATATATATATATACATACTACTGTATATGAATATATTTATATATCCTATACATCGCAATTATATATTATATACATACATGTATTATATATATATACATATACCTGGGTTAACATATATATATATATTTATGTACATGCACACACACATATATATACATGCATATATATATAATATCTTATATATATAGGTATATATGATTATATACAGTATGTATAGAATATACATTCCATATCCCGATATACATGCAGTATTTATATCAATGCACCCTAAGGATGTCAGGGATGAATCATGTGGACTTCCAACCATGTGTAGTCACTACCATGATGGTCCTCTACTAGTGGCTCTCTACTCCTGTCATTGGATCCTTTTCATTCCAATCAACCACTGAAAATCATCAAATGCATATTTCGGACGGTCTAGAGTCTAGTTCCCCATAAAAGAACCTCTGGCTTCCGAGCACATTGTGTTAGTAAAGCCACAACTTGTGCAGCTGCCTGAGGCGCTTGCCTTCTGGCATCAGCATCCACAATGTTCCTCCAGATGTCTTAGAGGAGGAACGATGGGGAGGAGTGGATTGCCCTCCTGGAAGTATTGCAGTGCCTTGGAAACTGAACCATTAAAATGGTGATTTAACCATTTACCATGGTGGTTTACTATGGTTTGCTAGCATATCTATGGGGATATTCCCTTTTTTTCCTCCAACACCTTCGCGATCATATGACTTCCCAAATAGGGAGATGAAAGGCCCATATGGTTGCATGAACCACTTTATGATATATTATGTAGCATCATTTTACATACATACATATATATATATATAGGTATATATAGGTATATTTATATATATACACATACATAAGTTGGTTTCTTCGACAAACTGAGGTGTTGGAGGGAGGTGGCGAAGGCATTTTCGGCTCCTTACTTCCAGGCTGGTGATGGCCAACTCTTCCCAAGAACGAAGCCGTAAACTTACGACCTGTTTCTGTAGGAATAGCAGGCTATGTGGTATGTTGTGGTTTTGTATCTATATTTTGAGCCCGAATGATTAGCCGGATGGTAGAATATTTTTATTTGCCAGTTATCTCGTATACACCTCCTGAGTCTTGGGGCTGTAGAGGAATGTATCTAGCCATCCCCCCCAAAAAATAGAAAAGTAAAACACAAATCAAAAGCTTAGAATGGATGACCTTCGCATGACGTCTCTATCCTTTTCAGGTTGCCCCTAGAGCCCTAGAGATAACATCAACAGCATGGACGATCGGGGACCGCTTGCCCAGGCGAGCGGCGGCAAGTCTCTGTGATCTTCAGTCCAGAGTCTGCAACAGAGATGAACCACAAGATCGTTTTCAAGGACCGAAGTGACCGAAGTTGACCAAAGCATTGAGCCAAACAAAACCAGTGATGGAAGTGATGGGAATTGGCAAGGGAATCATCCCCATTTCATGACCTCGTAATGATGGTGTTTCAGGCTGGTAGATCATAATTCAGCCAGAAACGTGGGGACTCTTAGAGTCCAGAAGTGAACACTTACTTTCTGAAACAGTCATGAAACATTTCCCATGCATAGATATTTATAGTTGTTCCTAGCTATAAAGCTCCATGGCTAGTTCGGGGATTTCCCCTATTTTCCCATTCTTTTCCAGATAGAAACTGGGCAGGTTCTCACTGGAGATCTCTGCGCGCGTGAATTCACAGTGCCATGCACCGGCCAGGGCGTCTCCCAGATCCTTGGATCTGGACTTGGTGATACCTGGTAGTTGATGATGAAATGGGGGCTTATCTTAACAACATATATGAAACATCATTAGTTTTGTTGGATTTGGTGGTAATATAGTATAATATAATATGATATAATATGAATATAATATAATATAATATAATATAATATAATATAATATAATATATATATATATACTATAGCATCAACATACCAGACAAAGAGGTTTGAAAACTCATCAGATTCATCAGTTGGTCAAGTATTGGAAGTGGATAACTGGATTGAACCATGCATCATGGCCGTGCCACGCCAAGCGACGTCTCAGGGTCATCGAATTTTCGGAGACCCAGCTGAACCTGGCCTCGATTCCGAAAGATTCCAGCAGTCGCGAGTCGGTGATCGTCACCAACGTCTCCAAGGTGCACCGGAGAGTTGAACTGGATGTGGATTGGAAAAAACATGATCAATGTTGAAAATCCAGTTTCAGATTGAAAAATCCATTTTTTTTATCCAGTTCTATTGGGAAAATCATGATTTTTCATGATTGAAATGGAAACGAAGTCTGGAGTGAATTGTATCCGAGCTTCGGGGTCTTTCGCATGGACCCATTAAATGATCAACGAGATTCCCTCCTTACTATCCCAATTCTGGGAAGATGATCCTGTCTCAACATCCGCAAACTAGTGAGTGTGGCAAGAAACCGACATCCCAGTACCCAACCATTTGGGGGTCATTCTAGATCATCTCAAATAGGATCAAATAGGGCCTATACCCAATAATGCATCCGAATTGGGATGGTTGGTTTATCATTCAGTTTCATCATTGTTTTGCGTTGGGTTGAAACTGCAACCAGTGGCACAAGCCGTGCCTTTCGTAAGTAACAAGTCCCACCTTTCGAGGTGCCACAGATCATCAACGTGCTGATGCCGCAGTATGAGCTGTGTGCCTGGGATGCATCGCGGCGCAGCGGAGGGTGCCAATTTGATGGAGACGTTGGAGACATTCCGGACCTCGCTGTGCACGGTTTGATTGCGGCTAGAACCATCCTGTTGGGGGAGTCTTTCAAGTGACATGGTTTCCCCTGGGCTAAGCGAGGAAGACAAGCTCAGTTGTCTGGGGCACCCCAATTGATATTTGGAATATGCTGGGAAGCCACCAGGCAGACTTCTGGCTGACTGGGAAAATCTTTGGAATCTGTTCTAAGTCCCCTAAAGTTAATGAAAGCTCAACATCATCTCTCTTTCTCACTCTTTATAATATATATATATATACATACATACAAGATCATACAAATAACTATATAATATAAATGTATAAATACATAAATAAACAAATAAATAAATATATATATATATATACCGTATATATATATTTATACATGATATGTATGTTACACCTGGATCTTGGCTTCGGCCTTCTAAAACACTCCTTGGTGTCCTGTGCCAGGTGCCATGAAGGCAACCCCCGTCTGCTGCACCTTAGCGCCAAAGGAGTCCCGCAGGCTGCAGCTGGAATTCAAACCCACACAGGAGACGACCGGCCACGAATTTGAGGAAGTGCATCCGCCATCATAAAACGGGGGATATTCTATTATTAGTATAGGGGGTTATATATATATATTGTATATGTGTATACATTCTGTGCATATATATATATATATATAGTATTAATATTAGCGACCCAAGTTTTTTTTGGCCCATAGTTAGATCATCCATATAGAAGTGGAAATGGACCGGATAGGTGATAGATACACTCATTCAACATGGGAATGCACCGGCCCTGTTGCAATTATTTATATAACTTATATATATATATGTATATATATATATATATGTATATATATATATATGTATATATATATGTATATATATATATGTATATATATATATATATACATCTCCACTTCTCCTGTTGAACCCCCTGTTGGTGATTGTACTTCTAGGAGGTGATTATACTAGCCAAAATATCGGGAGATCCATCACTCCATCACCTTGGGATCAACCAACCAGCAGCCTGGGCTCCAGGAGTACGTGGACCTGCTGAAGAGTCCAAAGGAAGAGAAAGCTGAAGCTGCGGATGGAGATCTTTGGCATCGGAATTGGATGGAGATCATTGGAATCAAAAGGTTACTTTGTATATCAAAAATGGTCACTATATGTCACTATGAAATCAAAGATCCATAAAAAAAAAATAAGACCAGCTTCTTTGCTGAAAAATCTCAGGCTCAGTTTGCATTTCAATCATTTCAATGGCATTCGGCCGTGTGTCAAAATCCACGAGTTGAAGAGGTCCTTAACAATCCGTAATTCTTACAGGCACGCTAGTTTTTCATTCATTTCTTCCACATCAACCCATCCCAAGCTCTGGGAACTCGTTTGACCAAGGCAGCCGAGGAAGCAGATGAAGCGGAAGGTCAAATGGATGACGAGGAGTACAAGTGGCTATGGCGAAAAAGAGCGGGGATGAAAGCCTGGGGGATCGAGAGGATGAACATGAGTTGAGCCCAGGCAGATTGTGTTTGGAATGAAGGTAGGAAGGTAAGTGCCCAATCGGAAATAGTCCAAAATGACTGATGTAGTGCTCAACCTGGATCCATCATGGAATCCCCTTCTAGGAATCGGGTACCTTACGAAGGGTATACACACCATCGTTCCATGGCATAAACTGGGATAATCCCAAGAACGGGTGACTTGTTAAACCGGGTTATTGAACCTGTTTCTACATGAGTGGGTTGATCCTCCAAGCAAACCCCTACATCCATGTGCTATGTGAGTGTTGGATCCCAAGCAAGCCAAAGTGGAAAAGAAGATGTGTTTTTGATCTTCAGTGAGCTATTATTTTTAAATGAATCTTATACGGCAAGAGCTCTTCACTGTTCATTCGGTGTTGCTTCCAACCAACATGGTACGGTCTTAATGGATACTGGAAGAACCGTGATATTTGCACCCTCCGGAGTGAGATGATACCAGCCGGTACTCAGGCAGCACCAGCTGACAGATATCCGGATGCATGGTGGGCGGAGATGGGAAGCAGAGGACTGCCGGAAATTGCCAGGTTAGATTGGGAAATTGGCCTTGATTGTGGTGTTTTTTGGCTTCGGAAACATTCCGTACAGTTGGATAATGTTCATTTATTGGTTTGGTCTATCTCTATGCGAAAACTTGATGTCATTCCGCATCCATTTGAGTAAAACTTGGCTGGGTAGGTTCCTGACTTATGTTCTTGCCAATGGAAAACATAGAACATGTAGTATCATGTAGTAACATATCCATCCATATCCCACTAGAAGTATCAAAAACAACTCTTGGGTGTCTGACAAAGGGTTATACCATGTTATACCCACAAAACAGCAATTTTCACAATGGAAACCAATGATAAAAACACTGAATTTTGGGGTAGCCTGTTTCGTGACTGCTCCGATTTTCTTTGGTATCCAAGACTAGCGAACGATTCCACGCTGCATACGACGGGGCAGGCGGGCACGATACATAGCTCTTGGCGCTTGCCTGTCTATTTCCGTCCACAGCACCTCGGTCAAGATAGCCAGATGCAAAACATTGCTACCTCACAACAAACATAACAAACCCCTCTGAAATGATGGTTAATAAGTGTTAGATAGTGTTAGTAATTTCGACAAAAGGGCCTCAAGATTGGCAATCATTATAACATGATTTGGCCTTGAATGAGGTTTGGCCCAGAAATTTCAGCTGCTGAACAATTAGGTGATGATGATGATGGCAAGCCGGGATCAGTGATCTTAAGGGTTTATTAAGATGGGGTACCATATCTGATCGATTCTATGTGGCAGAATCTAAATTTAAGTACCCTCTGGTAATCAAACATGGCAACGGAAATCCACCATTGATAGATGATTTTCCCATCAATGTCAATGTCTCCATTTATAGCAGATTTCTAAATGCCATGTTTGATTACCGGAGTGTAATTTATCACTTTTGAGGGTCCGTAGCTAATTATATAGGCAGTTCAAGGATGGATTAATCTAGGGTTGACATTACCCAAAAATCTGATGCGGTATTGCTAAATTCTAGTGACATTTGTTTCTTCGGGATTTTGATTGTCACCTTTTAGTTGTCCTTCCAGTCATGGACCACCAAGCTGTGACCCGTGAACTGGGAAGCAACCAACCTGTACGCCTTGACGTAAACGTGAGGAATGCGCGGGAGAGCCGGGAACAGATGTGCTACCTCGGAGTGAGCACATGCGCCGTGGACTCATAGAACTGTTGGCTGTTTCCGACTAATTCATGGTTTATTTCCAACGAATGTTTGGCAATTCTGGGAGAAAATGCCGATCAACTAATCACATTTGTGGATACCTTATTCTGAGGCAGACTCTTGTTGTTTGACGGCTATGGGTCAAAACTGGAGCAGCAATGAAACCATAACATTGCTCATGTTCAAAATTAAACTACACTGGACTATCCAATTTCAGCCGTCAATCATTTTGCCCCATACCCGGATGTTTTCCAGCTCTCCATTTTTTGATGGCTAGGCCTAGGACTAGGACCCAGCACGTGCCATGAAGCTCTAGGGATGATCTAGTGGTTTAATCATCTTCCAAATGAATGCTTCAAAGCAATAATAGTGCTTGGACATGGTGTAAATGTAGTACCCCCCAAAAAAGATATAAGAGTAATTTGCATTGTTTTAGATAGGATTTCAATCAATTTCACGCACACACACACACATTTCCGTGATTTTCTGATCCTGAGGTGTTCTTTCGAGCATTCTGTCGCTGTCTCCACCGAAGCTGGACTTTGGCGACATCACGGCGGGACAACGTCATGTCTTGTCACGGCCCTCAGATCGACGTCAGATCTGCTCGATGGTTCAGTTTCGTGGTCCGAGGCCTTTGATGATCACCAATCTCACCCCGGATGATCCTCAGGAGTGAACGAAAGATTTATCAAAATTTGCATAGTTAATCTTGTTAACTTGTTATGGCTTGATTAGCTAGTCTTTCATTCAAAAATGATTATCCTCACATGATGATCCTCAAATGCTGAAAAGCTGAAAGACGAACATTTGAATCTCCACTAGAAGCCTTTGGTATCCTTTGGTCAGGTCATAGATTTGTGGACATTCTGCCTAATGCGATGGATGAATGTGCCGGTCAACACTTCAGTCCCTTCAACCGACACATTTGGGGTAAACGGTCCCGTTCTTGGGGCAACAAAAGGCATAAGTTGCTCGATTGTTTCTTCAGGGAAAGACATGGAAACTGTATGTGTTTCATTTTGAGATTTTCCATTATTCTCCCCAGACCAAAATCGATCCATGGCAGCATTACCCTCATCCATTTTCCGACCAAAGTCGATCCCAGCCACATGACGCATCTGACAGGAGCTTCACATGGAGGCTCTTCCTGAAAATCAGTGCTTTGCCGTTCTGAATGCCCCTCGCACCGTGGGAGATCGAGCCTTCCAGTGCCCAAGCAGCAGCTTCAGACAGCAAAGGCCTGTGTCTGAAAACGGAGTAGAAAACCCCCACAGTTATGGTCGACAGGAAAATGATGATCAACCAGTGGATGGAATGGGGTACTCTATTTTCAGGCAAATCCAATGTTTCTGTGTTTTTTTATGAATAAATCTGCATAGATCATAAATAATTAACCTCAGTGGGACGTCACCGGAGTGATGATCAGTAGGGGTAACTATCCCAACATGTTCTTATTTCAGGTTAGTGAATCATTCTAATTCATCCTTATGTATATACATATTATATATGTATATGTATACATATATATATATATGTACTGTATACGCATGTGTATATATATATATATATGAGGATGTTGATTCATGTTGATCACTGGTTGATATATGATAATAACATGTAAGTAATGGTTAGTCAAACCAAGCTAGTAATCAATGCGACTCTTCGTTTTTTTGGTCTCTTGGATTTCGGCGATGTTCGACACCGTTCGTAATTTCTTCGTAACAGGGTGTTCTTAAAATACTGTATAACTCATTTATCAGAGGTTATAATTGTCCTGACTCTATACTCCACAACTCTTATATAGCTTTGCCAGCATTTTTTTTGTATATTTTTTTTTCCAGAAGTTATGCGAGTAATAAACATTAAGAAAAACTCAGCCCAGCTAGTTCGTGGTGAATGAAGGGGTTTCTTTGAATATAATGGGAAAGCTACAACATTTCATGGTTGATCATGAAATTCCCCAGCAAAATGGTAATAGTGGGGTTTTGGACACCCGAACATTGATGACTCAACCATATATCATGGGCATATCCCACTGTACATATGTATGTATGTGTATCATAATGTATAATGCAAGTATACATAATACAGTACATATAACCAGGTTATAAGCGTGGTCCAGAACCAAATACCAACTGGGCACATCCAAGCAGCATTCTGCATCTGCAAGGGGCCAATACAGCTTGGAACATTGCCTGATCATGGAACGTTCGTGACATCTCTATGGTTTGGAGTTTCTGCGTACCACAAGTGAGAAGTGGCTGCTAATCCCAGGTTGAGTGATGATTGTAGGTGGGTTATACATGCTTATACTGGCTATACTATCTAATATATTAGGGATTATCATCCATAAACTCTGAATCCCTAGTGACCAAGCAGGATGATGGACAGAGCATTCTGTACACTACTAGGTGAATATGTTTTAAGTGATGAAGGTTAGGTTGCAAGAGGCTAGTCTTCTTTTTGCGTCAGCTGGGATGATAGCCCCCAAACAGGCCCTTCACCCTCATGATTGAGGATTAGGTGCACGCATGATGAGTATTTCTGTCGTTCTTTATTGATTAATACTTACTTGTTACTTGCTTTTGCTTCAGACTATTATTATTACTATTGCTATTGGTACTATTACTATTATCATCATTGTGATTCTGATGATCGTTATGATTATGATGATTATTGTGATCTCTGTATTAATTCTATGTACATACATACATGCATTTCTTTGAACACAGCTTCTTGCATGAATCAGCTGTGGTTTCGGCATCGGACCCCCAGGTTCATGATTGAATTCAAGCCTCAGCTGGTCCAGATCTACCAGTGCAGCCTGAGTCTTCGGACGGACAAGACGCGGGTTCAGGCACCGGAAAGTTGGAAGTGCCGCAATCTCATGGCATTTTTAGACTTTTGATAGTTTTTGTTGGTCCAAACTTGGAAGTGCGATATCCAGCATTATGCATGTATATATATATTATATAATTATATATATTATATGTATATAATTATATATATATACATATGATCATATATGTGTTTTTTCCTCTGAAGCATCCCTGTTTTTTTTTCCAGCTTCCATGGTAGTTTTCTCTGATCTGACGAAAGGATCTGGCCGTTTTGAAGAGGAAAAGTGTTGATTAACCATTGGATTTCTGGGGCATTTTTCAAAGCGGGGCCTACGGGCTTGGAAGGTGCCTCTGAGAGGGAAAGGCGTTTGTCCGGTACTGAAGATCGAACCGGAGGCCAGGGGGTATCGCTTTTTTTTTTGCATCACCAAGCCATTGCAGATTGACATAGATTGACATAGATTGACATAGATACTGTATACCAATCTCTCGATATGTTCGTATAAATACATTCATATCTATATGCTTTTGTATATCAGCGGAATGCCACATATCAAAAAATCACCCGCAGAAGTCTCTGCAAAGCCTGACTGGTTCTGTGTCAGGATGGTGTCATCCACATGGGATCTGTGGTGTACAACAAGGAAGCAAAGGAGCCACATCCCTCGGAGAATCAGGCCGGTAACCTGGAGCAATCGCGCAGCCGGTGAATTTTTTTGCAGGACTACACCACAAATCAGCTGGTCATCAAAAATGAGAGCCCCTTTGAGCTGGTTTACAAACTTGAGATCCTTGGCGATCCCCACTCGACCGGTGGTTGATGCTAGCGGCTGCTAGCGAGTAGTGTGGCTACGCGGTGATACCAAGTGCTTTATTGGACATTAGGAACCCATTCTCAACAGAAAGGGATGACAGAGGGTGAATTGGACTGCTCAAATCAGTAGTTGGGAAGGAGTGCCGGGTCATCCATTTGCACAGTGAATGTGAAAGAAAGCAACCAGAAGGATCTGAAGCTCAATGGCTAGATTTAAGGGAGACAATTACAGGACACATCTGGCTTTCCCCATGAAATTCTTGGAAATTCCAGCTGCAGATTTTCCATTCAACTTCTGAACAAGGGGATTTCCCAATCAGGTTATGGGGTACCACCCAAATTTGGTCTGGTTGCATGATCATGTTTCCCCATTTTCAGACACCTTGGATTTCGAAGTCAGAAGTTGTAATGAGGATTTTATACTTTCATAATCATCCATGTATTCTTACTATTCATCGTTTTTTGAACGTGTTTTTTCTTTTTAATGTGGTGAACATAATAGGAACCTCCCATTTGATGGTTGATACCATCCATCCCTAGTGGGGATGGTAAACTTGTCGCCGAGGACGGTGATCCGTGGTGATCGTGGGCCACCACCCTTCACCCTGACGCCAAATAGCGCCACCGTGGCGGACGCTGAGCTGGGAAAGCATGGCTTTTTGCGAATGACGAGGGATTTCTCCTGTAACAAAATCACTGCAAGGATTGTTTTGTGTGTGGTTTCAATGGATAGATTTATGACATAGAGGTGCTATTCATTGATAGGTGCATGGCAGTTGTTCATCGTAAGTTTCCCACTTTGTCCCATAGTGTTTTTACTACCGCCGTTTCACAACCAAGATGAACCAGCCCACCATTTCGCAAACAAATATGATAAGCCTGATAAGCCTGATAAGCCATGGGATTTATGGGGTATACTGTGACCCATTTTTAGACACCCATTGTGGTGTAAGTTAAAACCCCATCACCCTGGCTTTATCCACTGAGGCCAACAGCTCTCTCAATGCGCCTTTGCTGCAGATCCGCTAGAAGGGCAAAATGGGGATGGCTCAACCAATGAGATACGAAGGGATCCGAAAACGCTTGATGTTTTGGATCTGAAAACCATCCAATCTTGAGGATATCCCATACCATTTGCGCTCCCAACTTTGTTGACCCGTGGACGGCCCGTGGACCAGACGTCGTAGCGAGGTCACTGTAACCTTCCAACCGCGCCGGCCAAATGCAATCTTTCGGGAGAAAGTGCTTGTCCGATGCTTGGGATGTGGCAGAGTTCCTATATGGGACATTATGGGACCAGGGAACCAAAACATCCTAGCTGAAAACGACTGAAGAATTTTGGCTACAGTTAAACTATGATGATTTTACCGCTTTGACAAGAAAGTCTTTATCCTTCTAAACCACAACAGGTCAATGTGCCAAATCAGCGAGAGCAGACCTATGCCACTCTCTCAGAGTGCTGCAGCCGACACATGCGGATTGATCAAGGGCTTATTGATAGCTTTCTACCCATTACTGGCTATTTTGATGGAAACATAACAATCCATGGGATTTCAGGATATAAATAAGGATACAGCGTGTTTTCATACAAACCCATGGGGTTTTCTGGTGGGTCCTGCCTTATTGGGGTCACACATACAGCGGATATCAACTATTTTTTGCGGGTTTGTCAGAAAAATCGGAAACTACTCGTAGGGTAGCCCTAAATTCACTGGTTAATCATGGTTAATCAGTTAATCATCATTTCCCCTTGTTAATATGTCATTTTTTCTTGGCGAAGTACCCCATTTTCAGACAAACTCATTGAGAACCATGGTCTGAGGTCTACCTCTATGGTCACTGCTTCAAGTACCAGGCGGAGGGGTAGTGGACATGGCTCAGGGTGTTATTTGATGTTTGAATAGCAAAATCATGGACATTTCACCCAAGTGATAATTTTTCTAGATCAACAACACACCTGGAACAATGAATAGGACCATACTTGGACCACAATTCTCAACCTGAGATTTCACCACCTTTCACAACTTCATAGCTGGAACAACCATAGTAACCATAGTAACCATAGTAACCAAGTCTGAGGGAAAGGTGCCGGACCGCACCCCGCCCCAGGGATACTGCTTGTACGGCATGGACTTCAAAGCCTTCGGTCGCCAGGAAGCCCAGGCGAAGGCACGGACCTGCGCAGAAAAATGCCGAATCTATGACTGGGTTGCTATGAGTGGTTTATCAATGTTTATCATACATATATTATATATAATTACATATGTAAGTACTGTAAGTATATATATATATGTTATGTATATATATATATTGAATAATATATATATATGTATGTAAATATGTATATATATGTATGTACACATATAATCACACATATATATATATATACACATGCATTTCAATTACACATATTTTATGACCTGATCTTTATGACGGATGACTGGCTCTCTATGGCCAGGCGGCCTTCCTGGACTCCTTGGCGGTAGGCCATGCGGGGTACCGGTAAACATACAAAAAACGATGGAAAATCACCGTGTTTCATGGGTAAATCAACTATTTCTATGACTATTTTCAATGGTTTTTTATATGTTTACCAGAGGGTAATGTGGGACATGTGGGAATGATTCAAATGATAGTGGAAAATCGACCATGATTCAAAATCAAATGATACTTTGGGATACTTTGGGGGTAATGTGGGAAACCCAATGCCATAAACCTACGATTTGGGGATGTTTTTTTTTGGTACCACCCATACTAAAAACTGTGATTTGGGGGATGGTTTTTGTCATAGGCAAACCCACATAATGCACATCCAGCTTGGGTATGGAACACTTGATGAATTCTAAGACAAATACTGTAGAACAATGTTGCCATGTTTGGGTTTGAAACGTCCAAGTTTTCGGGAAAGAATTAGTGTTGGAAGATTCGGTTTCCAGGATGTTCATCACTTTTTCGTCACAGTAGGCATGGCAGAAATTTGGACGTACATGGAACCATTCGCTGGATACTCGTCAATTCTGAATCTCATTCTCATTCAGCCGACTCTAGAAGTACTGAAGTCTTCAAACATGTCATGCAGATGCCATTCCTGCACAATGTTTCCAGGCTGAGCAAGCCAGAACCTCTCTGGGTGATGCAATAACGATTTGACGCGGCACGATAACCCCCTATCACGGATGTGCTTGAAGAATAAGTGTGAAGAACAAACCAAAAGATATTTCAAAGATGCCAGCCCCCAAAAGATATTTTTAATATGCCAGCCTCAAAGTACTTCAGTTCACAAAAAGATCAGATGTGGTAAACCCAATCATAAACCTAAGTATCATCCCCAAATGATAGGTTTATCATTGGGTTTACCACATTAAGAGGTAGCCACGGAGCCAGAACCGCAGATTGCTCGAGGCACGGGCGCCACCGTGACTGCGGAGGGTGCTTTTGAGTATCCAAACGCGCAGAGCAAGGCCGGCGCGGAACGCGGGAGCGTGGGATGCTGAAAAGCTGTAGCTGTGAAATGTGCCCAAACATGTGCTACTCTCCGAACCGCGAATATGACCTGAGAAGTGTTGTTGAGCAGAAGTGGCCAGCAGACTTTCACACGAAATTTGGTGACTCCAAAGCAGCAAGCTGAGGCTCGTCCACTGCTTTTCATCAAATAGATTTGGACACTGGGCACGTTGCCCCACTGCCAGGAATTTTCCTTGGTCTTCGAGCGTGGAGAGAAGTTGAAGCTCTTGATGATAGGCCCGGCCATTGCATTGAGAGAGTGGAGCGACTGTCGTGAGCTTTGTACGACTTCCAGCACTTGCGCGGTAAAATATAGTATATGAATGTGTATGAAAGAAATGACGTGGACATCCATAATTTGAAAACTTGACCTCAGGCATTCCGTTTCATGACTGCTTCTGAACAACTAGGGATGACACGGATCTTGTGTTGCTGCTTGGCATTCTGGCTGCACCAAGAATGCTCATACATAGGAACACTTCTCATGTCAGAGTGCAGTTTTTACACCGTGCTTTGTCTTTTGCAGGGTTAGAAAAAAAGGCATATGAAACATGTTTCAAGAAGTGTAAAAAGACATAAAAAGACCAGCAAAAAGATGTATACAGACTGTTTGGCATCAGAATCTGGTTGGATTACCTCTCTCGCAAACTGGCATTTGTCAAACTGCACCATTCCAAGCCTGCCATGCATATAGGGGGATGGTCACATGTTTTGTTTTCCGAATTCCAATCAATGCATTGTCTACCAGGAACATATCAAGTAGTTCAAAAGTAATCGTTGTTTCACCAAGCACCAGCCATGGCGCGCTTCTTCAAGAAATGTTTTGAGCGTATCTGCGGAAGTTGCGCCCAGATTTGTGGGCCTGTGGTGGCGCGGTGGAAAGTTGAGATGGATCTTAGAGCTTGAACAGCCTGGTGATTTCGCAGCTTCATTAACCAACCAAACTGGTGATTTGTAGCTCCATCCATTCAAATCGGCAATTCTTTAGGTTCGTAGAGCAACCAAAGAGGTGATTTGAAGAGTGAAGTAACCATTATATTACACCCAGGGGACCATAGACTTAGTATTTTTTAAACAGAAAGGTTGGAAATAGGGGCCCAGTTTTACCACGTTTGTGGAAGTGCAGTATTTAATAGTTTCTTCTATATCATATATAATATTTGATCATATGTCATTTCCAATCTGTGCTCATAAATATTTACTTTCATCATGTTCCTTTATATCATGGAAACATTTACAAGTAAAACTTTAAACCACATTGAGAACCACTTCTTACGTGAGAATACTTGATTGACGACTTTTTGTTTCTTCTCCAGGATATGTTGGCAAAGGTAATTTTACTTTTTACATTTTTCTTTTTCGTCTTAAGGTGATTCCCAGTGAGCCCCCATAGATTACCAGACATCACCAGATGTTCCCAAAGATCACCCGTACAGCGTCATCGACCAACCAAAATGGTGATTTGATTTAACCATGTTGGACCAGCAACAATGGGTCAATTGCTGGATACACCTTGTTGAAGGGTAATCGATAGACTGGACAAATCATGGAAAACCAGCCAGAAATTAAGTACTTATATATGCTTGTATAATCTCATGAATGAATGAATGAACGAACGAACAAATGAATGACTGAATGACTGAATGACTGAATGAATGAATGAATGAATGAAGGCATGAATGAACGAACGAACGAACGAATGAATGAATCTGATATAACTTTAAAATCTTTTAAATCAATAAGGGTATCCAAGGCTAGTCATTATTGATCATCCCCAAACTGGATATTCTAAGGTATCCCAGGATAGGTAGTTACCGGGGCCTTGCGATTTCATCGAGTTGAGATCACCATTGCATCCTGTGCTGAGATACTGTATCCCGTTTTTGGACGAACCCCACCTGGAAAATCAAGATTAACACATCTATTCCCTTCGATCTTATCTTCACACGGGTGTGTCCGAGAATATAGTGTATATATTTTACCCCCAAATGTGACTCAATGTGGTGGTTTATCATGGCAATTTGCCTATTAAGAGCGCAATAAATTTGGGGTTTCCGAGGTGGACCCAGGGGGTTGCAGGTGATCATTTGCCTCTTGGCTGGCAGCTCGTTGGCGAAATTGATCTTCCGATATCTGCAGCCGGTGCTGTCCTTCTTGGGAGAGCGGGTCCACATCGTTGAGTGGCTGGGTTGCAGGTGGGTCAGGTCAGGTATTCTACTCAAAAATTGGAGGGTCAACTATGGAACATAAAATGATGGACACATATCGACAAATCTGCGGTTTGTGTGGTACCTCAGGTGTGGGTTTGTCTGAAGATAGGGTACTACTAAATCTGCTGGTTAATGCATCATTCTTTTCCCTACTTAAACTGCCATGACTGGGGGGTATACCCCTCACACAACCCCACATTCTTTCAACCGAACACTCTCTGGTGGTTTCAACTAAGTTTTATATTTTCCACCATAGAAATGATATTCCTATTATACATATATATATAATGGACGTCAAAATTTCCACTACCAAAAGGCTGTGCTTGAGGGCCCTTGCGAACTGCATTTCAATAAGAAAATTGCATTCCCAAACCAGCCTTGTGCACATGCTTTTGTAGGTGGGCTGTGTTTTTGTAGAACTTTTGAATCTTATAAAAACCAGGTGTCCTTTTGCAGGGAACATTGTTTTTTGGTCATGCAAAACCATGAGCACAAGAGCCCTCATTTTGTAGCAGACATGTTGGTCAAGTAAAAAAGGGTCAAATGGTTCTATTTTGCTCGGGCGCTCATTTTTGTAATGCTGTAATTTGTTTTGCATTTGGTAGGCATTCATGCCCGTGCCCACAGTAGCCTTTTTTTGGGCTTTGTTTGTTGAAGGACATTGTTGATTTCAGTGCTGTGACCGAAAGGGGGTTGCAGAAAAGCGCTACAGAGGGCTTAAATCTATTTTGTTGGTGTGAATGGGGTTGTGCCCTTTATTTTGTATTACAGGATCGGAATGACAACCTGATATTTGACTACTGATATTGAATAAAGGAAATAAACAACGGATATCCCGGTTCTATTCGGAAAGATTTGGCACAGGCTTGCAGAAGTGGATGGTTACCCCAAACCCGGGCTGGCTCTCTACAAAAAGGGTACCCCCTTCATCAATCCTACAAAAAGATTAAAAAACGCTTTGCGAAAACCGTTTCATCCTTTCAAATCCTGGTTTATCCGGAGAATTTGACAGTCCATGCCTTTTGGGTTCCCCAAAAAAACAATAAATGCCCAAAGAAACCATTTACAGGGAAAGTCATGAACGGATGTTCCGATTCTATTGGTACAGGTTCGGCATTGGTTTACCGAATGTCAACGGTAGGCCCCAAATCTGTTTACAGGGCTTGCCAGTGACATGCGCCAACAAAAAGATCAAAAAGGCCTGCCAATTCGAACTCGATCGGCTAGCGCAATCCAAACTTAAACCCAGCAAGGCTGAAGACAACTTTCTTTAGAAGAATTATGTGTGAAATATAAAGGAAGAACCAACACGTCGGTTTGTTCGATTGACATGGGACAGTCCGAGCGCAAACTCAGGATCTGAAAAAACACATCTTATGACTCACGCGAATCACGCGAAGAAAAAAAACTCATTCAGATCTGATTCATCCTAGCAATCCCCAGGGGTCACCGGTGGTTCACTACCTTTTGTTTTTTTCTTGCATGTTTAGACCCAAAATCAATGAAAAATGGGCTCACTACAAAAAGGAATCTCGTTCTAAGAATCATCAACAAAATGGGCCATTTAGACATCTATATAGACACCTAAAATCACATTGTCTTTTAGTAGGGGCTGTAGAAGGGGTGGGTGCTTCCTTTTGGTAGGGTTTTTTTTGGTTGTTTTTGACCTCAAGCACCCATTTATGTAGTAGGGTGGGTTGGAACAAGGCTTTATAGCTACAAAAAGCGGTGGCCAACCCACCCCCTGAAATTTCAACCCCCATTATATATATACATTACATACACGTCACATGTCACATGTATTTTTCTTGAACCAGACCAGCTGAGGTTGCTGGGTGTCTTGGGTTGGGGTTTGTGGATCGTGGGCTTGGGCCTACCAGCCCTGGGCTGGTCCTTCTGCATCATTGCGATCGCACCTGGCTGGCCGTATGCACTCTATGACCTGATGCATTTGGGCTACAAGCAGGCGCTATAGCAGACGCTTTGCCGATGGTTTGCGACTACATAATTTACATATATATAGGCTGCTATAGCAATGCCCAAAAGATAGAAAAACTGTTCGTCACTACTTTAGATTCAGAAAGTTCCATCTTTTTTTGGGGGTACTATACATCTGTAATTATATGCCTATAGTCTATACATCAACATTAGATCTTCATATGTATGCATAGATACATGTGAAGAAATTATGACATCACCAAGCCTGGTCAGTTCGCTCAGCGCGAGGGGCGACGCCGTGTGCTGCTCGCTGTGATTGGCCTGCATCATCTACAGGACTCGCTGGAAGCGCTTCGGCGAAGGGGGTTTCCCAAACAACCATATAAATCACAGGGATTTCCGATTTTTTTCTCCGTGAAAAATCATGGAAATCCATTGAAATCCCATCATTTTCATCCATGAGTCATCCATGTTCCCCAATTTTTGATGGTTGACATCTGATATCATCTGATGGTTGACATCGCCCAACTCACCCAGCTTTTTTTCAGGAGTATGAAGGTGCCGCCGCCTCCCCGGAGATGCACTTGTTTGCCACCGTCCTGGCCAAGGTCGGAAGCCGCCCCGGAACTCCGGAAAAAAACACATTCATATATATATATGTATAAGTATATATATATATATATACCCTCTGGTTATTTAACATAGCCATGGAAAATGGCCCATTTATAGATGGTTTACCTATTAAAAATGGTGATTTTCCATGGCTAGGTTAAATAACCAGATGGTATACACATATATATATATATATACATTACATCCATTTATAGATGGAGGCACCATCAAAGATGGGAGAGTACTCTGAGACACCAACAACAAATTATGATTCATTCAGCCAAGAAGAAGCTGTTTTTTTCCATCAATAGAAATGGATATTGTATGATACTGTATCAAGAGTAACAAGAAATGCGCTGTTTTCACCAAATGGGATATGCAGCATGGGTAGTCACCAACAGAAACGGGCTATAAGGACTAGGCAACATCCACTAGGCACTAGCAACACACATTTGGCATGCAAGCGATGATATTTATTTGGATCGTTCTCAAAGTCTTTGCCTCTCTTCCTCTATACATAGACATAGACATACACAGATTACTATCGGAACTAAACACGGGGATATCACAAGCAAAACGGGCTTGGTGTTGAACTGTTGACCAGCAAAAACATGGCAAAAAACCTGGGGACATTTGGGACACACGGACCAAAGGTACTGAGCCGGCTTTGTTTCCCCCGAAAAAGAACTAAAAGGACGATGGCCGATTTTTCACATCCTAACATCTCCTTAATGGAAAGAAAACAACTGTGCTTTTCTGGACCCCATGCGCAAAATCTTTCGGACTCATATGCTTTGTCTCAACTTGAATGGGAACAGATTCGGATTCCACAGCATATCAAACATGAAGAAAGGCATTTCAACACAGAAACAACCGAGAACTTTCTTGGATAGCAAATTGCGTGGGCAGTAGGCCCCAAGAGAGACTCCCACCAAGAGAAAATCTGCTCGGCAGCTGAATTATTTTTTGAATAGCTTTCTGGATAAAGCAAGCGAATGGTAGGTGAATCATTGTGAGTGGAACATGTACTTTCCTTCTGAACCTTTGGCTTCGTATGGAGGGACTCGAGTCTAGACTACTATATATAGTATAACATGTTATGGCCATGTTTGAGTGCTCGCCATCCATGTTAGGTTCCGCAAATGGCGGTGGTGAGCATTGCCAGTGCAGAAGGTCGAGATGTCATGGTGTACGGAGCCTCAAGGATGAAGGCAAATGTGATGAGAGGGAACTGGGGTTTGCTGAAAAACATCTGCGCAAAACGCCTCATATGGATTCATATGGGGGTTTCCTAAAATGGGGGGGTACCCCTAAATCATCCATTTTCATTGGATTTTCCATTATAAACCAACCATTTTGGGGTACCCCCATTTCAGCTTGGGCACTGACGCCTAATTTCCTTGCTGATTGCAACCAACTTCGAAGAATTTATCTTTTGAGCCTTGGACGGCTGAAAACTAACGGGTCACTCGCTGAGATATTTTCCGCTGGTATAGGCATAGATTTATGATGCTTGACAATGCTTGAGGAAAAGTATTGGTGATCTGAGGGGTGTCGGCCAAAACATGATCTATTTCAACTGGAACTTTGGGAATTTCACCGATTTCACCCTTTCTTCTCTTTCTGTGGGTGAAACCCCTTGCGTAGCAAAAGCTGCACCTATCAGCCAGGGGTTGGTAACTGTCCCATTTTGGGAATATTGGACATCACCTTATAGTAGCCATTATAGACCATATACCTATATAATGGTTGGGTGATGTTCAATGGGGACATTTAATGACCCATGTCAGCTGTCAAGGTCTGGTTCCAAGGAAAACGGACTTCTTCGCTTCGTGACTCTGGCCGTTGTACCTCGGACGAAGTGAAGGGTGCGTCCCTGGCCTGAACGGGCTGTGTGCAAGGTTAAAGACATAAATGTGTGTATTGTATTATAATGTATTATATATATAGATAAATCATGATAAATCTATAGATAATAAAGATATCTATGTACATATTATATATATATATAGATAAATTTTGCTTTGTGAGGTATCTACCGAAAGTAATCGAATCCAGTATGGTTGTGGCGTCAACATCAAGCGTCAGGCACAAAAGAATCTGATGGAATTCGGAAGCCTCTCGTAACTCTTTGCAAGAACATTTATCCAAAAGGAAACACTATGTACAAACTATAGCACCCTAAACAGGGTCACTTTGCAACGCTAGATGAAATTGTTTGGTCACTCTGTACAGACCAACCTGGTCTTAGTTTGTTCATGTTTCATCCCAGACAACCCAAATCTGCGAGGCAATCCAGCAATCCAGGCTTTCAAAGTCCCTCACAAGATTGCTATGTAAACCAATGGAATGTGATCACTAGGTCAAATCTACATTGGAGTCTACAGGAAACCTTGGTATTCCTCACCAAGTATTGGGGTTTCACGGTTTCCTGCAGATTCTCCCTTAAACCCCTGGGATTGAGAGGATCTTGCGACAGATCCTCCTCTCTGAGGCGTTCTTTTCGGGCGTTTCTATTGCGGATGCCTCCTATTCCTGTCCAGTTCCCAGGGCACTGAGGGAATCACGTTCACGTTCATCGCATCACCATTGGAGACCTCTCAAATATCTCCAAATGCGTCAAAATCTAAGCTGTAAATGGAGAATCATCCAGAATTGTAGATGATTTCCCTGTTGAAGATTTAGATATTTGCTTGCCATGTTTGTTTAGCGGGGAAAGACATGGAAAGACCAATGTTGGGTCTTCCATCCCATTTTACCCATCCACACTGTATTACATTCCCCATTTCATGTCACACTTTCAATTGTTCACATACATACATCCCGATTTTACATGTTTCATATATCGTATAACTATTATTGACATCCCCATATCTTTATTTTCCCGAAATTGGACGATGGGACACTTTGCAGGAAACCCATGTATTTGATGTGAAAAGCCACGGTTTCATAGAGGATTTCCCTTTTGTAAGCCAATCTACTGATGCATCGCACAACACTTGCAGGCTTACCCCAGGAATTGTGGCTTCTTCACCCCGAGAACTGGACAAACCCTGTTTCACCTTTTTGACAAGTGGAGTTCTAACCTAGCCTCTGGTAATCAAACATGGCAATTGACAATCCCCTATAAATGGAGATATTCATGGGAACATTATCTATAAATGGTGGATTTTCTAGCAAGCTTTGATTACTGGAGGGTATATCCCAATAATTATCAGAACTATTAGCCAATTAATATTAATCCCATTTATCCTCATTAATATTACCATTAATATTCCCATTAACATATCATTAATATTCATACCCCAATTATTATCCCATTTTTGTTGGTTAACCCCCAACATTCTCAGTATTTCTCAGGCGTGGATGCGGTGCAACAGCCCAGTTCGCATCAAGAGCTGGGCATCGAAGAAGCCTTGGCCTCTCAGATTGACGGCTGGATCAGTCGCTTCTTGGCGGTATTTGATATGTCTAATATTGACGGTATATGAAATGAAATCGTCAATATTGCTTGGCGACAGTATATATATATGATATGTATACTATTAAACTATATATTGATAGTAAAAATTGATATGATATGAATCAATATGATATGATATTATATGATATGTATATCTAAGATATGTAAATGATATTGATAGCACATGGGATGAAATAATTAATATTATTGGCGATAGTATTGATGAGATGCAATAATATTAAACTCTATATTGATAATGTGTATATGATATGCATATGATGTGGCTATTGATTCCACTTGACTTGAATCGTGGTGATTTCGGAAGCGGTGATGGCTGATGAGTTCAAATCATGGGATTTTGATGGGTCAATAGCTATGATTTTCCATAGGGATGAAGATCCAGCTATAGCATGCTATAGCAACTATTTCTATATTCACTAGGGTGCTTGGATTTTGATCCATGAGATTCCATGACCATATCATGAATTCATAGAAATTACATGACGAATGTCATCGAATTTGTCTTTCAGCCAAGTTGATGAAGGGCAGGGAAGACTCGGGGCCCAGTCGCTGCATCCAGGTTTGAACACATATTTGCTGCACGCGATCGACACCTTGACGGTGGTCACTTGAGATCGCATTTAGGAGGTCTTGTTGTGGCAGAACAATAAGATACCAATGGAATCCAGTGGATACATTTTAGATAGCTTCACATACTGGGTGGAAATCATGTAGAGCCCCAGACCTGAAAACCAGGTCTGAGGCCAGTAGCTGTTAAATCCCTGCAGGTTCGGACAAGCACATGCCATGCTATCTATACAATATTACAATGTAATGCCTAGTTGTCTCAATGCGCCGTAGGTGTAAACATAATCTGTACATATGTACCTTTTGTCTAAGCGTATGTGCATAAATTATATATTATATTATATATTATATATTATATATATATTATATTATATATTTATATGTTATATTATATATTATTTTATATTTGATATATTATATATTATTTTATATTTGATATATTATTTATTATATATTCATATATTCATATATTCATATATCATATATTATATATTATATATTATATATTATATATTATATATTATATATTATATATTATATATTATATTATATATTATATTATATATTATATATTATATATTATATATTCAGATATTATATTATATACTATATATTATATATTATATATTATATATTATATATTATATATTATATATTGTATATTATATATTATATACTATATATTATATATTATAATATATATTATATATTATATAATATGTATTATATTATAACTATATACTGTACACGCACACACACACACATATATATATATACATATACATACGTATATATATATACATAGATGTGTGTGTGTGTGTCCATATAAAAAACTTGGGAACGCACCTGCGTGAGGGGATTGAAACAGCTTCTGGTCTGGAGATGACTAGCTTATTTGGCAGGATCAGAATCTCACTGCGGTTTGGGTTCCATACTGCTAAAAAAACACGCCGTGTAAAACTGAAATCAAAGCCAAACAAAGAAGTGTCTGTTGAACCATTTTTTTTCCGGATTTTGGGTCCAGTTTCAGGCCCTGAGTGTAGCCCTCAAGGTGACAGTGGTTGGCGCTGTAGGAGGTCATTGCGATCGAGAGGCCTGCAGATGGCGATTTATGGGAGAAGTGATGGTCTAAAACCATGGGATTTTGGAGTACCCGATGTGCAGAACCCAAATGGTGATAGGTCAAAACCTATGATTTTCCATATGACTAGGGGAGACTGAATGTCCAGCCATCACCTCCAAAATCCTAGGATCTTTTTAGGGTGCCCAGTGGTTCGAAATCCAGATGTCATTACTTCCTTATCTAAAATGATGAAACCTTCATTTTGCTAAGCTTTTTTTGTTCAGTATTGTTCTTGATCCTATTCCCATGATTGGGTTCCCTTGGAAGACCTTTCAATGTCTTAGCACACCGGCTGATTTGTTACTTTCCCATTGCTGTAGTTACTCCACAATCGGGAGTCACCTTTATTATGACCCCCTGGATCTCAAATCCAAGATTTTCAGGAGAAAAATCGAAGGACACCCGCATACAGAACCGTTTGCAAATAACATACAGTCTCTGTTGGTTTAATTCCCCAATACTTAAATCCCTGAACTAAGGTCTATCTTGGAACATACAGTCGTTCTTGATTGAATCCCTCATTGTTGATTGTTAAAAGCGCATATTTGATGGCTTAATCCCATGTTTGATTCAATTTGCGCTTCGGTGAATTGTGGACTATCACGACCATAACGGATGAAATGAATTGACATTCAGGAGATCCATTGTTGATTCTTTAATTTTCCGCATTGTTGTTGGTGACATCCCCATCTTTGATGGCGAAGAAACACCTAGTCATTTATGAACAATACCCTCTGGTAAACTAACATAACTATGGAAAATCACCGTTTTTGATGGGTAAATCAACTATAAATGGCCATTTTCAATAGCTATGTTTGTTTACCACAGGGCAATAGGTGTTGATCCCCCCAATCATAGCTGGTCCAGATTCGCTGGATGACATAAGCGCTATGTCACTACAGAGCGAGGTGGGCAGGTCACCGACCGCCTTGGTTGGAAATTTCACCATTAATTCCTATTGATTCATTTTTAAATCCCATTAAATCACCATTAAATTAAATCCCACTACATCACCATTAATTCCTATTGACTCATTTTTAAATCCCATTAAATGACCATTAAATTAAATCCCACTACATCACCATTAATTCCTATTGACTCATTTTTAAATCCCATTAAATCACCATTAAATTAAATCCCACTACATCACCATTAATTCCTATTGACTCATTTTTAAATCCCATTAAATCACCATTAAATTAAATCCCACTACATCACCATTAATTCCTATTGACTCATTTTTTAAGTCCCATTAAATCACCATTAAATTAAATCCCACTACATCACCATTAATTCCTATTGAATCATTCTTAAATCCCATTGAATCACCATTAAATTAAATCCCACTACATCACCATTAATTCCTATTGACTCATTTTTAAATCCCATTAAATCACCATTAAATTAAATCCCACTACATCACCATTAATTCCTATTGACTCATGTTTGAATCCCATTAAATCACCATTAAATTAAATCCCACTACATCACCATTAATTCCTATGAAATCATTCTTAAATCCCATTAAATCACCATTAAATTAAATCCCACTACATCACCATTAATTCCTATTAAATCATTCTTAAATCCCATTAAATCACCATTAAATTAAATCCCACTACATCACCATTAATTCCTATTGACTCATTTTTTAAGTCCCATTAAATCACCATTAAATTAAATCCCACTACATCACCATTAATTCCTGTTGACTCATTTTTTAAGTCCCATTAAATCACCATTAAATTAAATCCCACTACATCACCATTAATTCCTATTGAATCATTCTTAAATCCCATTAAATCACCATTAAATTAAATCCCACTACATCACCATTAATTCCTATTAAATCATTCTTAAATCCCATTAAATCACCATTAATTAAAATCCCACTACATCATTAATTCCTATTGACTCATTTTTAAATCCCTTTAAATCACCAGTAAATTAAATCCCACTACATCACCATTAATTCCTATTGACTCATTTTTAAATCCCTTTAAATCACCATTAAATTAAATCCCACTACATCACCATTAATTCCTGTTAAATCATTCTTAAATCCCATTAAATCACCATTAAATTAAATCCCACTACATCACCATTAATTTCTATTGAAGCATGTTTAAATCCCATTAAATCACCATTAAATTAAACCCCACTACATCACCATTAATTCCTATTAAATCATTCTTAAATCCCATTAAATCACCATTAAATAAAATCCCACTACATCACCATTAATTCCTATTGACTCATTTTTAAACCCCATTAAATCATCATTAAATTAAATCCCACTACATCACCATTAATTCCTATTGACTCATTTTTAAATCCCATTAAATCACCATTAAATTAAATCCCACTATATCACCATTAATTCCTATTGACTCATTTTTAAATCCCATTAAATCACCATTAAATTAAATCCCACTACATCACCATTAATTCCTATTGACTTATTTTTGAATCCCATTAAATCACCATTAAATTAAATCCCACTACATCACCATTAATTCCTATTGACTCATGTTTAAATCCCATTAAATCACCCTTAAATTAAATCCCACTACATCACCATTAATTCCTATTGACTTATTTTTGAATCCCATTAAATCACCATTAAATTAAATCCCACTACATCACCATTAATTCCTATTGACTCATTTTTTAAGTCCCATTAAATCACCATTAAATAAAATCCCACTACATCACCATTAATTCCTATTGACTCATTTTTAAACCCCATTAAATCATCATTAAATTAAATCCCACTACATCACCATTAATTCCTATTGACTCATTTTTAAATCCCATTAAATCACCATTAAATTAAATCCCACTACATCACCATTAATTCCTATTGACTCATTTTTTAAGTCCCATTAAATCACCATTAAATTAAATCCCACTACATCACCATTGATTCCTATTGACTCATTTTTAAACCCCATTAAATCAATCATTAAATTAAATCCCACTACATCACCATTAATTCCTATTGACTCATTTTTAAACCCATTAAATCACCATTAAATTAAATCCCACTACATCACCATTAATTCCTATTGACTCATTTTTTAAGTCCCATTAAATCACCATTAAATTAAATCCCACTACATCACCATTAATTCCTATTGACTCATTTTTTAAGTCCCATTCAATTATTAAATCCCACTACATCACTAATTAATTCCTATTGAATCCCACTTACCCACTACATCACCATTAATTCCTATTGACTCATTTTTAAATCCCATTAAATCACCATTAAATTAAATCCCACTACATCACCATTAATTCCTATTGAAGCATGTTTAAATCCCATTAAATCACCATTAAATTAAATCCCACTACATCACCATTAATTCCTATTGAAGCATGTTTAAATCCCATTAAATCACCATTAAATTAAATCCCACTACATCACCATTAATTCCTATTGAAGCATGTTTAAATCCCATTAAATCACCATTAAATTAAATCCCACTACATCACCATTAATTCCTATTGAAGCATGTTTAAATCCCATTAAATCACCATTAAATTAAATCCCACTACATCACCATTAATTCCTATTGAACCATTTTTAAATCCCATTAAATCACCATTAAATTAAATCCCACTACATCACCATTAATTCCTATTGAAACATGTTTAAAACCCATTAAATCACCATTAAATTAAATCCCACTACATCACCATTAATTCCTATTGACTCATTTTTTAAGTCCCATTAAATCACCATTAAATTAAATCCCACTACATCACCATTAATTCCTATTGACTCATTTTTAAATCCCATTAAATCACGATTAAATTAAATCCCACTACATCACCATTAATTCCTATTGAATCATTTTTAAATCCCATTAAATCACCGTGAAATTAAATCCCACTACATCACCATTAATTCCTATTGAACCATTTTTAAATCCCATTAAATCACCATTAAATTAAATCCCACCTCATCACCATTGATTCCTATTGAAGCATGTTTAAATCCCATTAAATCACCGTTAAATTAAATCCCACTACATCACCATTAATTCCTATTGAAACATGTTTAAATCCCATTAAATCACCATTAAATAAAATCCCACTACATCACCATTAATTCCTATCGGCTCAATTTTAAATCCCATTAAATCACCATTAAATTAAATCCCACTACATCACCATTAACTCCTATTGAATCATTTTTAAATCCCATTAAATCACCATTAAATTAAATCCCATTACATCACCATTAATTCCTAGTGAATCATTCTTAAATCCCATTAAATCACCCTTAAATTAAATCCCACTACATCACCATTAATTTCTATTGAAGCATGTTTAAATCCCATTAAATCACCATTAAATTAAATCCCACTACATCACCATTAATTTTATTGACTCATTTTTAAATCCCATTAAATCACCATTAATTCCTATTAAACCATTTTTAAATCCCATTAAATCACCATTAAATTAAATCCCACTACATCACCATTAATTCCTATTGACTCATTTTTAAATCCCATTAAATCACCCTTAAATTAAATCCCACTACATCACCATTAATTCCTATTGACTCATGTTTAAATCCCATTAAATCACCCTTAAATTAAATCCCACTACATCACCATTAATTCCTATTGACTCATTTTTAAGTCCCATTAAATCACCGTTAAATTAAATCCCACTACATCACCATTAATTCCTATCGGCTCATTTTTAAATCCCATTAAATCACCATTAAATTAAATCCCACTACATCACCATTAATTCCTATTGAAGCATGTTTAAATCCCATTAAATCACCATTAAATTAAATCCCACTACATCACCATTAATTCCTATTGAAGCATGTTTAAATCCCATTAAATCACCATTAAATTAAATCCCACTACATCACCATTAATTCCTATTGAAGCATGTTTAAATCCCATTAAATCACCATTAAATTAAATCCCACTACATCACCATTAATTCCTATTGAAGCATGTTTAAATCCCATTAAATCACCATTAAATTAAATCCCACTACATCACCATTAATTCCTATTGAACCATTTTTAAATCCCATTAAATCACCATTAAATTAAATCCCACTACATCACCATTAATTCCTATTGAACCATTTTTAAATCCCATTAAATCACCATTAAATCCGCTCAAATCACCGTTTTTCGATGGTGAAATCTCCATGATTTCCAAGGCCTTTGGTGGTTGGCTGCTGTCCTTATGGCTCCTCACGGGATTGCTTCCGGCCTTGGTGGCGCCGCCACCGATGCCCACGCTGCGGCCTGCGCTGCCAACCCGGGGATTGAAAGCCTTGTGTCACAAGGTGCGGTGAAAGGGAAAACCAACAGAAATGGTTGGTGATTTAAATTACTACCCAAAAGATACGAACTAAATAGAGGTTTATAGCTGGGAGCATCATACAGTAGGCTTACATCATCTACAAATGAGGGATTTTCCATTACCACGTTTGATTACCAGAGGGTAAAAGGAATGCCCCCTTTTGGAGGCATTATCACTGCTAGTTTTAGGATTGCAAACCACCAGGTTGTGGGTCAGTCGCCGGGTGTTGTCAGAGCTCCGCAGCATATTTGGGTCTGTTATTATAATTTTCCTGCTAAAATTACTATGTTATGGGGATACCCCATTTTCAGACAAACTATCTGACAAACCCATTTGTTTTAGCAAATGCAATTAGTGAACTGGTGTTCTGTTCTTCAAAGTAACCATGTTCAGCAAGGCAGGATTGATATCACTGTATACCCTTCTTCGTCTTAATCTTCCTATGAATATTTTTGAAGACGAGGTCTTTCAATCCTTCCCCTGACGATCTACTTGTTGAGTTCCCGCTGCTGTAGGCAATTTCTTGAACGTGATGTCTTTGATATCCCGGAAAAATGCATTGTTTTGATGGCTAACAAGTACAGTCAGTGTGCAAGTGCAAAAAGTAAAGCTTCGCAACATTATCATGTTGTGGAAACATGTAATATGAACTCTATCCCCAACCGCAAAAGAGAATAACATGCCAACAAAATCAACAAGCGTAATAGAACCTCGCCGAAGTTTTGCAAGTCCGGAGCTCCTTCCCCAATGTAACTAGAACTTCATCCTCAAGATTTCCGTACCAACACATCAGCAAGCGTAACGCAACCTGAGTGTGCGCGTGCCAAACCAACCTGCTGAACGTAGACCAACGAACGCTCTTACACCCGTCCATATTGAGAGAAGGTCTTGGATTGTAGACTAATTAGGCCCAGCACCATACTGGCTATTTGTCGGTGCAAAACAAATGCTTGCAGCCTGCAAGACACTTTAGCTGATTGTCTTTGAAGAATGCTGCCCCTCTTCACCCCACCCATCCCAACATGTCGAAAGCTGACATGGTGCTGCACTGCCGAAGATATGATGCAATTCCTTGGAAAATGGATAAGATGGAACATACCAGGCGGCGACAGTGCGCCTGCAACTGGCATTAACCAACAGAAATGGGGCATCGGGTGTTACCCTCTAAGCCCTCTAATGGGAGTATGAAGATCATAACCCAATGAGTTGTTCACTATTTGGGTTTACCAGACATAATAGGACAATATAGGACATCTACTGGGAAGATGTGTTTTTTTGATGGATTACCACAGTAGGGACGTGGGTCAAATGTTCGGTCTTTGAGCCAACAAACATCTGACTATGGTGAAATAACCAACCAATACAAGGGAGATTGACTTAGAAACATGGGTCATGAAACACCAACAAGTAGGGACTTGCGAACCAAAATTAAGATGCTTTTTCACAGCAAGTGTGGTCCAAGTGGACAGCGTTTGCACATGGGGTACTATCCAAAGGTTGCAAAAGTTACTGTAATTCAACATGGTGCAATTTGTGGATCCCATGTTTTTTAATCTTGACCCCTTAAACTATACGAGTCAACACCCAATGCATCCACACATCGCCGGTTATTTTGATCAGATAATACATTTCGGAGCTCAACTTATTCAAGCCCTAGATACATGATTGGAGGATAGTGCTTTGATTGTCCAGTACTTTCTAACAAGACAGCATGGAACAAGAATCGATGATGGTTGTTGACATCATTGCAAGGAATCCATGGACATCCATGGACGATCTCTGATCAATCTCTGTTGAACCATCCAGACATCACTGGGAGAACGTATAACCATTTGACCAGTGGCAAATCTCAGGGGTTGGCAAACACCAGTGGCTCTGCCGACTGGAAGGATATCATTCCAATTGTATCGAAATGCATTGAATACCGATATCATTCGTAGATATCAATTGTATCAACTGAATTCAAATGATATATATATAATACTTGGTCCTTCACTAATCTGGGTTTGACCAAACAGTTTTAAACCACATTTTCCCACATGTAACGGCCATTTGGGGGTATACCAGTATACAGGCATACTCAATTTCTGTTCAAACCCATGTCGAAATCTCGCCCAAATGAACCGGTTGGTAGTTCAACTATTGTTTTAATTCTAACCAACTATTGTAAACCAACATATTTCTCAGGTATGACTTGGAATGATGATGATGATGGTGGTGGTGGTGATGATGATGATGATGCTGCTGATGATGATGATGATGATGAGGATGATGATGACGATGACCATGACGACGACGACGACGAGGAGGAGGATGATGATGATGACGACGAAGACGATGATGATGATGATGATGATGATGATGATGAGGATGAGGATGAGGATGAGGATGAGGATGAGGAGGAGGAGGACGACGACGCCGCCGCCGACGACGACGACGGCCGCCGCCGCCGCCGACGACGACGACGATGATGATGCCCCCTGACCATGATCATGATGATGATGAAATGATGATGATGATGATGAGGATGAGGATGAGGATGAGGATGAGGAGGAGGAGGACGACGACGACGCCGCCGACGACGACGACGGCCGCCGCCGACGACGACGACGACGATGATGATGCCCCCTGACGATGATCATGATGATGATGATGATGATGAGGATGAGGATGAGGAGGAGGATGAGGATGAGGATGAGGAGGAGGAGGACGACGACGACGCCGCCGACGACGACGACGGCCGCCGCCGACGACGACGACGATGATGATGCCCCCTGACGATGATCATGATGATGATGATGATGAGGATGAGGATGAGGAGGAGGAGGAGGACGACGACGCCGCCGCCGACGACGACGACGACGGCCGCCGCCGACGACGACGACGATGATGATGCCCCCTGACGATGATGATGATGAAATGATGATGATGATGATGATGATGAGGATGAGGATGAGGATGAGGATGAGGAGGAGGAGGAGGAGGACGACGACGCCGCCGACGACGACGACGGCCGCCGCCGACGACGACGACGACGATGATGAGGCCCCCTGATGATGATCATGATGATGATGATGATAATGATGATGAGGATGAGGATGAGGATGAGGAGGAGGAGGACGACGACGACGCCGCCGACGACGACGACGGCCGCCGCCGACGACGACGACGACGATGTTGATGCTCCCTGACGATGATCATGATGATGATGATGATGATGATGATGATGATGATGATGATAAGAATAATAATAATACAGGTTTCAAAATTTCAACCAAATAATCTTGGATGATGACCAGGCTGCCGTGAGCATTCTCTTGGTGGCATCTCCTCCCACGGAGCCCCTTGAGCCATTGACCGGGCCTGGAGATTTCTCACCGGTTTGAACTTTGAACCATGGGGATGTAAGCTGCAAACACGGAGATTTACAGTTACATGAGCGCACACCTCCTGTTGTTCTAAAATCTTGGGGCTCAACATCACTTGAGCCGGTAGTTTAGTGTAACACGGATGTGAACCCCGTAAATTTTGGTGAGAAAACCGAAGAAAACCTGAGACCCAAGCTAGTTGGCATTGTCAAACCCTCTGGTGATGCAATATCCTCCGGAACATCCTGATGGAACATCCGCCATTCACATCCAGATCTAGATGATTTTCCCATGACACAATGGAAACTTTCCAACCAAGGTTCATGCCCTTTCTTCGCGTGACCAAGCAGCGCGTTTGGGCTGCAGCGTGCTTGCTGCGAGCGGTAGGGATGCCTAGACTGACCAAATCCTCGGCGCTGTGAATCCCTGTGCAGCAAGGGGAAGATCATCAATGAATGGATCAGCATCGGGGATTTCCCATTGCCGTGTTAGATTATGTGAGGGATCTTCAGGGTATTGGTTGTTCACCTTGGTACTGGCTTTATATTCAAGATGTCACTAACGTTTGGTGGGTACATTCCAAACTACGAGAAGCTCATGATGCCTGAATGTCCCAAGCACACAAGGCTTGTTCCATCAATGAAAGTAAGTAGAGGCTTCTTCCATTGGTTTTCACAAAGTTGGGACAACTCAAGAAGTTTGTTAGAAAGTTTTTCTTTTAACCTTTTCCCAATGTTTTTTCCCAATGTTCGATGAGTCCGAAGACCATTTACAATCCCCAAAGGTTTCAATTCGTATCCACCATGCACCATCCAGCAGAAACCCGTGGCAGGTGTGGCTCTTGGCTTCCGCCATGGCATTTCCCACGTTGAAAAGACCTCTCTTTGCGGGGCTGGCCGGGAATCACAGTGAAGCCTGATGATTTTGATGGTGATGGTGATGGTGATGGTGATGATGATGATGATGATGATGATGATGATGATGATCACCATCATAACAACAGCACGTGTTTTTTCACACTACTCAGACTGAGACAGCAGTACTTGTACCATCATTATTATTATCATCATCATTAGTGCTATATTTAAATTATGGTTGTTATGACTATTATGAGACACACATGTCTTTTCAAGGTGGTGGCGGTATCTCCCAGCACTTCGCCTAGGAAGTCATTCATGTGGTGGTGATTGGAGCTTTGGGACTGGCAACAGTGGTGCCTGGTCAACTCGTCGGGATCTGGGAAAAAAATCCAGCCCTAAACACCACCTGTTCCTGGATACACAGAAATCAGGCATGATAGATGGACATCATGATATATATATATATAGTGTGTATATGTATATATATATATATGTAGATACACCTAAGATTATATATATATGGGCATATGAGCTAAATTACTCGCTATCATGTACTGCATTTGCTGATTGATATGCTTCCAGTGATTCAGTCCTGGATGTGCACTGGAACAGAGCCTGCTCGACTTCTCAGTGGAACTGCCTTTTTTTGAGGCGCTGATTCGACTTCTTCATGCAGAGGCCATAGCATCCGAGATCATAGCTGAACTGATTTATATACTCATGAGTACATCAACATGGGAACAACCGCATGGGTCTTGGAACGTTTAGAAAATGATTAGAACATTTCACATAATGGCGATTGGAAATTGGCATTCAGGAGTTACATGAAGTTCGATTTGTTTCCTGTCTCCAGCTGCGTTTACACAGGAAGACACTGCCATGGGAAATCTGTGGAAATCCGTGACACAAATTGGATAAGGCCATCAGAAACCATGGAGAACCAGTTTTTCCTTCACCCTAACATAGCTAGCTCGAAGATTCCCATTGGTTTCATGATTTCACATTTAAACATATTGGCGCCAAAACCTACGTTCGCCCATGCCCAAATAACACACCCAGACCATATCATATTTGTCACCTGAGGACGACATATATACGGACCGATTTCAACTTGAAGTTTCAGAATTCAGAATTTCAAGAAAAAGCTAGCCCTTCGCAGGGATTTGAACATATCTAAGGATATGCAAGATCTGTCATGGGCACACTTAGGGTTTTCATGGGTTTTCCCCATTTGGTCCAGGGATTTCCCAGCCAGGTCCAACGTAAGCAGAAGCTGAGTCGCTTCAAACCGAGCTCATCCTTCTTCAGCGTGGACAGTGTGGCTTTGCGACAAGGGGGCGACCATGATTCTTTCCATCTCATTGGCATTCATTGACATCGTGATGATAATACCAAAAGTGGGTGTTTAAGTATTTGTTTTGTTGGTTTTGAAGTCTTAACCATGAAACATGTAGGCAGTGATGATGGTCGATGATGGTTCATGATGGTTGATGATGTTTGATTATGGTTGATTATGGTTGATTATGGTTGATGATGATGATGAGGATGATGATGATGATGATGATGAGGATGATGAGGATGGTGTTGATGTTGACCATCATTTTTTCTTGCTGTCAAAAGTGGTCGCTGGAGCAGATGCTTCTAAGAGTCGCAATCCATTCGCAACCTAGGCTTTAATGGGTTGGCCTCAAACTGGGGTCCCCCAAATGGCAATTTCAATAGGGATAACGAATGATGAACCGATGGATTTGGAAGTTTTCCATGGTTTTCACCCAAATTTTCAGACAAACCGATGGATTTCGAATCAAACCATCCTGTTCCAGTGATTTCCAGTGCGTGAATCGTGCGTCCCTGACGATTCCGCTGCTGAGGCCTACGATCTCCGACCTCCGAGCTTGAAAGAACCGCTGTGCCCGACCAAGATCGAGGCCTGACGCATCGAGGAATCCAACGGAAGGCCAACACCATAGGCTACCCTCTAGGAAACGAACAGTTTGCTATGGAAATCTCCATTGTTTTCTGTAAATCATGGAACTAAACTGGCCATGGTGTCCATAACAGAGTGTTAAACTTCCACAGGGTTATCAACTGCTGCTTCAGCAACAGTCTTGGATTATTTTAACAAATTATAGTATATCTTGAACCCGTTTGTGTGATCTGTACCTTTTAGAGGGCCATCGTTGTAGATATCCATCCTGCTGGTCCGCAATGGCTGCGGGATGTTTGGCTAATTTTATGTGGTTTGGGGACGTGCTACATCAACATGTCAAGAAGCTATTCTGCCAGCTGCCGTTTCTCATGCGTACATGTTCGCACTGTTCATTGACCTTCCTCATTGAACGATGACAGAAACATGTTATGTGTACAAGATCTCGATTGAGCCTCTTTAGTGAACGACAACAGCATTCTGCTGCTTCGATACTGTAATGCTCTTGAGTCTTTTGAGAGCTTTGTTTGCTGCAAACTATATACTATATAGGACATACTGCTCTCAATGATTTGAACTGCAGAAGATCACATGTGCCTCTGACTCTGATGTACTCCGTTGTCAGGAATGCCCAGCAGAAATCAAAAATGCCAAAGAGGCAAGGAGCAATTGGCCTGTCACCACAATCAGATGGGTTCGTCCCCAGATTTACCCCTAGTTGAGGTATTCCATTTTTGGACAAACCCAGATAAAGGTTGGCGGCTTTTCCCAACAAACTGATCCTCTATGTGATGTTCAGACATGTTCAAGCAGAATAATCCAGGAAGTTGAATCAGAATGACATTTGATGTGAATTTGTCGTTCCATGCAATGTGTGAGCTCCACAAATGCCTCCCCAACCATTATGTTTTGAGTAGAATAAAAGAAGCCCAGTCTGCAAAATGGATGATTTGCACTTCATGATTCCATGATCCTCTGGCAATCAAGGAAGCCGAGGAGGTTGAGGAAGTCAAGGAAGCAGAGACCTTTCCAAAACCTTCGGAAGTCGAAAATCCACAGGACAGATGCTTCCCTTGGCTCCCAGTCTTGTCTGGGTAACCTTGATGTTCCGGGTAGTTTCTCAATTTGCTCTTCGGGAATCAAACATGACTAGCTGGGATATCCCCAAACTAAATAGAGGTTTATAGATGTTTATAGTTGGGAAAATCATCGAACTACATGGAGTTTTTCTTGTTTGCCATGTTTGATTACCGGAGAGCAATCTCTTGCCGTTCATAAAACGCGGATATTAGCTACTAACTCAGGAGGCTGCGCAACGCTCGGATTCAGAGGCCGTGAAGGACATGTTTTGGACCAAGCCGGGACCTGGGTGAAGATTCCCAAAATGAATGGTTGCTAGATGATTCATATAATATGATATTGTGATTATTTGTTAATATGATATGTGTATATAATTATATGTTATATATATATATCGTCACATATAATATATTCTAGGTTCTATTGATACAATCTTATCTATGGCCATGGATCTTAAAACAAGGATGGTAGCCTGGTTTTCGCACGAAAATTGTTGCTAGTTCTGAATGTTCATTGCCTCATACCCATGTTTAAGTTTGGGTACAACATCATCACGGTATGAGATATGTATTGCTGTCTCGCTTTTCCTAGAACTGGTTTGAGGGTCATATTTTGAAGGAACCTCTAAAATTTGTTTGATGGTAACCAAGAACACAATATTTATTTTTGTATTGCTTCCTTTAAGCCCAGGATTGTTTTCGATGTTTACATCTCCATATTCATTGACCGACCAAATTGTTGTACCGGAAAAAGGATCGATTTACTAGGAAGGGTGGCCAGGTGGATGTTAATTCTTGATCCAGACCCCATTGATTCTTTTGGGCCTGTGAATCACAAACAACATACACAAACACACACGTGTATATAAGATAGATATAGATATATAGATATACAGATATAGATATAGAGTGATATATATATATAGATAGATATAGATAGATTAGATATAGATAGATAGATTAGATATAGATAGATAGATTAGATATAGATAGATTATATATATAGGTATATATATATAGATACAGATATATAGATATATAGATATATATAGATATATAGATATATAGATATATAGATATATAGATATATAGATATAGATAGACAGACAGATATGTATGCGTATATATGCGCCCATATGAATATGTATGCACATATATATATATACACTGTATATATATATATACTGTATATATATATATACACTGTATATATATATACTGTATATATATATATAGTATATATATATAAATGAGAATATGAGCAAATCAAATGCGGATAGGAGAAACCAAGAATCAGGAACTTACGAGCCAAGGCCGTGTGATTATAGGAGAGTGTACAACCCAACAGAATTTGTCGGGGATCCCGATGAACCAACCAGGAGGACATTGCGCGACCGGGAAGTCTGCAGGTCGAGGCAGAGCAAAATGGGGAAGACCATGGAAGACCCCATGAAATGGCAATTTTAATTTGGAAAAGTGAAGATAAACCATTGGATTTTGGGGGTTCCAAATTTTTAGACAACCTCGCGTGGTATTTCAAATCGGTATTTCAGCTTCTTGTCTTTTTTCCTGCTTGCGATTTTTTACAAGACGTGCAGCCTCCCATCAAATTGAAGCGACTAGCAAGTGTCTAGACCAATGACTTGAAGATGCAAGAATCAGTATATCACCCATTTGGGTGCCAGTACCACATCATTTATATCAACTAGGGGCATATAATAAACATCACAAAAAACACACAAAACTGGGGATATCAAATCATCCAATCATCCAATACACCGCAACTTGTCCCCGCAGGTCGCAGGGGAAGCGTCCGCGGCAGCCTCGCCGCAGATGGGGATGGGTCAAAACCTATTAATGTGGGCAAACCAATGTCATAAACCATCCCCTGTTAATGTGGATAAGTACGAACCGTTCCCACATGGGTGGTTCATGATTGTTTTACCCACGTTATTACCATATTTTGGGGAATAACCATCCATTGAATCCATCTACTCTACGCTACCTAGGGTGCCAGGGTTTGACTCATAGCCACATAAGAATGGATATGATATGATTTAAAGACAGACCCGTACGTTGGACATTTACCATCTATTCGTTTTTTTTTGTGGAGATTTGATGGGGACGTGATGGTGATATCATTATTGCTCATTCATGGGATGTTTCAATTCAACAATGTGACATCTAGATGTGTCTGAAAATAGGGTATACTCCCCAAATGGCAATTTGAGCGGGGAAAATGAGAACGCATTAGATTAAGGGGTATCCTATTTTCAGCCAAACCCATGTAGCAACCCCCAAATAGAAGGAACAGTAAAACCCGACTAGACTACTGACTCATTACTTTTCTATTCTTTTGGGGGGGAAATCATACATAATTACATACTAAACAGTGCATGTTTCATCCAGGGACTCTCTCTCTCTTCAGAAATCTGCAAGAAATCCCCAGCTTACACAGTTCCAGTTGCAGGGCTCAAAGATGGCCTATGGATACGGAAGAAATTGCAATTGTTGGGTCCTTTTTAGTCGGATTTTCATAGCAACACCGCTGATTATTTAACACAGCTATGATAGGAAGCCATGACCCTTTTATGGATAATATATGATAATATAAACATGATTTACCTATGAAAAATGGGTGATTTCCCAGTAGAAACTCCAGACCTACCAGGTCTTCTGCCTTCTCTGCCTTAGGAGGACACCTCGGCCCCTCCCTTCGAGGAGCTCGACCCCCGTGCCTTGTTGGATCCATAGGTTACTGTAGTTGTTAGCAGCAATACTTACTGTAGCTAGGTCAGTTTCAGGCGTTCTCTGTTGCTCGTTGCGTGTTGCAATATTACCCTAGTAGTGCTAGTACTGCTAGCGACATCACGAGATATATATCCCCATTTCCCATCCTATTACATCCCTTTTAACAATCAAATGATATCCCACTAAACATCAAATTGATAGTCCAGCAAATAATCGCAATTCCATGTATCCGTTAATGGTTGTATATCCCAGCTGCAAGCCAACTGACAGATATTATATCAAGATTTCTGTACACACATTGCTACCATCACATTTATCCAATATATAAATGGGATATATCACCAGAGCAATTTAACTGAGTAATGAACATGACAGTAATTTCCACGTGTTGCATTTACATATGCAATTACATCTATCAATAAATATCACCACAAATCAGTCAATGGTTATATCTTAAGTTATATCATATCCCATTAAGTTTATATAACTGGGATTACTCAGATATCATCAGAAAGGATTAACCACGTTGGGCGAAATACCAGAAATGGGATCAAACCATACGTCAGTCAATGTTGACATAAGAACACCGGATATACTGTATCCCATTAGTTGTTATATACATCCCATATACACATATATATGTAATCACATATCAGTCAAAGGGATTTAAGGTCACCTCTAATATACAAGATGGTGCCCTCCAGATATAAGTTGCTGTATACACACAAAGTGATTCTAAGTGTAGTTACAATATAGTAAGTTGTAAACCAACTTAGTTACAATATGTTACAATCAGATTTAAGTTGGTTTATAAATTTCTATAGCCTATACATCTAGCTTTTTAATCACCATAGTTAAGCTACAGCGGAACTGCTGGATAAGAACTGAATACAATTTTTCCAGGGGTTCTTAAGTGTGAAATGTCCAAAAGCAAGGGGGTTGTGAACGAAGGTACCCTCAAGTTCTCAAGGCGTTAGTTCTTAATCATTAGGTCCGGTAACCCCCGGAGCTTAGACTAAGTATTTCAATAGATTTTCAAAACAAATACAAAAGAAGAATTTATGAAGATTTTCCATAGATTGTATTTCCATAGATTTTCCATAGAATTTACATTCTTCATCCTTCACAAGGTCAGGGGGAAGCTGGTGACAGAATGGGGGTGAGGGAAATTCACGGAAGGATGCCACTTTGTTAGGAACTCGTTTCCCCGTTGTGGACTTTTTTTTTGAGTGTTCCACTAAACCTTAGGACCTGACCACCTATTTCTTCACATCATCATTAGATTTCACAACCATAACCAGATAAACATTGGACAGCTAAATAAGAACTAATGGCCAGAATTCCAGGGTACCCTAGGGTTCTTTGGATTCTTATTTCAATTAGCCGATAGAGAGGGTTGAATCCGGCAACAGCCTTGCCCGGTCCCAGGTGCAGCTCCTGATGGCTCCTCATCCCCAGACCTAGAGTCGCAGGTGCATCATGATGCTTCAATGTTTGAGAACATTTCACCGTTTTAAACATTGAACTCATTGAACTCATTGAACTCATTGAACTCATTGAACTATGAATTTCGAATGGTTCAGTCAGACTTTAGAAATCTTGAGAATATATTGAAGATTATTTTTTTTAATGTTTTTTTAAATAAATATTCCACCAGAATTTTGAAACCGCCAACGCGCTGAACTCGCGCAGGCCTCTCCCATCCTGGAGCCGCCGAGGCGTATAGATCATTTTCCAAATGGGAAATCACTGGGTTTTCCACATCTATATTAGTCTGCTCATGTCTGCTCTAGGGTATAGAAAAATCATAAAAAAATCCAAGCTGTTGAGGTTTCGTTAATCTTTTGACCCTTCAAAATCTTCTGAAAATAGATGTCAAGCTGCATCGTCAGGACGGGTTTCTTCCGCTTCTGTTGCCCTACCCGACCTCAAGGCGTTGGGATTTTCCAGTGCCTTGTTTGATGACCAGAGGGTATGGGTTTTACAAGTTTTATATCATTATAACTATCAACAAATGAAGGGATGCAACCAACCAAAACATGGACTGAAGATGATTTAAGCAACAAACACTCGAGATTTAATGTGCGATTTACCCTCTGGCAAGCTCGGCTGGCATTCAGAAACGCACCCCATGAAACAGTCTTGCCGCCATGCTTGATTGCCGGAGGTGGCAGCGCATCGAAGCATCATTTTCCACGGTTTCCCATTGAACTCAGCAGCTACACCGCATATTTTTGCCGGATGGGTATGGGTCAATTATAGAGTATACCGTATACCCCCAATGTGGATTTGTTTACATGCCAAGAACAACTAGAACAACTGTGGGACCTGGGTCTTGAGTTTCAACCCCTCTCCGCCGCAGATTGTTGTTCCAGACCAGAAGCAGGGAACAAGGACTGAAAACACGGCAGACTTTGCTTGATTTGTCAGGGTGCAGATGGTCATAATCCCACTGATGGGGACATGCATACATTGTAGATGCAACAACATGCTGACTGAGACTACAATAATAATATATAGCTAATATATACAAGTACGTGATAGTACATGTGTGTATCACAGATGCAGACACATCCTTGTAGATCAATGTGATACATCAGTGATTTCAATATATATATATATATAATATATTATGTATATATATATATGTATATATATATGTATATATATATATATGTATATATATATATATATGTATATATATATAAGGAACTACTCGTACTTAGAATATGCCGGAATTCAATCCTGCCCCCTCATAGGAAAAAAAAAGGTACATAGAATATGTTTTATTTTTAGAAGATTTTAGAAGATCCATTTTAGAAGATCCAATCCCTAAAAATTCAGCTCCACCAAAAACCCTGGGCTCCCACCATGGATCACCATGGTTTTTTCCACTGCAATCGCGAACTTAGTCCAATTTCTTCAGTTTCTTTTTGCAATCTAAACATATTTCGTAGGCATTCATGTCGGTTCCCGCCGTTTTGCCGCAACAATCTCGAAAGAAATGCAACTGATGCAGGTGGCAGGGAATGTGTCATTAAATCTGCCAAATTCCTATGTTTTTCAATCAAAATTTAGATTTTTTGACATTGACCGTGAAAAGCCATGAAAACCAGGGGAAGGTTCATCCATTTTTGAGGAACGCTACCTAATTCCATTGGGTTTCATTGCAAAGCAGTTTTTTTTCATTGTTCTGCGACACCGGTCGTGGGGGTAACCTTAGGTGAGCTTGAAAAACTCATTTTCTTGAATACAATTCATCCTTTTTTTGAGGAACACCACCTAATTCCATTGGTTTTCGTTGCAAAGTAGGTTTTTCTCATTGTTCTACGGCACCGGTCGTGGGGGTACCCTTCGGTGAGCTTTAAAAAAACATTTTTTTAATACAATATGAAAAGAAATTAATCATTTCGGGGGACATCAGAAACATTCAGAAACTATATTTTTTGACACCAACCATGAAAGACCATGAAAACCAAGGGAAGGTTCATCCATTTTTTGTGGAATACAACCTAATTCCATTGGTTTTCATTGCAAAATATGTTTTGTTTTTATCATAGTTCTACGACACCAGTCGTGGGGGTTCCCTTAGGTGAGCTTAAAAAACTCATTTTTTTAATACAATATAAAAAGAAATTGATCATTTCAGGGGACCTTTTTTTCCTGAAATGTTCTCCAGTTTAGGAACTTCAGACATCCAGGGTTGCTACTCCCCAAAGCGAATTGATCTATACCCTTATACATGGAAGAGACCCAATTCCTTGCAGAACTACATACATAGAATATAAGTCTCAAGGGGAAGATTCACTTTTTTTTTGAGGAACACCACCTAATTCCATTGGTTTTCATGGCAAAGTAGGTGTTTTTCATTGTTCTACGACACCGGTCGTGGGGGTAACCTTAGGTGAGCTTGAAAAACTCATTTTTTTAAAACAAAACAAAAAGAAATTTATCATTTCGGGTGACCTGGTGCTTTTTTAATGTTCCAGTTCAGGAACTTCAGACATCCAGGGTCGCTACTCCCCAAAAGGAATTGATCTATACCCTTATACATGGAAGAGACCCAATTCCTTGCAGAACTACATACATAGAATATAAGTCTCAAGGGGAAGATTCACTTTTTTTAAATAGGAACACCACCCAATTCCATTGGTTTTCATTGCAAAATATGTTCTTATATCATAGTTCTACGACACCAGTCGTGGGGGTAACCTTCGGTGAGGTTGAAAAGCTCATTTTTTTAAAATAATATAAAAAGAAATTGATCATTTCATGGGACCTTTTTTTCCTGAAATGTTCTCCAGTTTAGGAACTTCAGACATCCAGGGTCGCTACTCCCCAAAGGGAATTGACCTATACCCTTATACATGGAAGAGACCCAATTCCTTGCAGAACTACATACATAGAATATAAGTCTCAAGGGGAAGATTCACCTTTTGTTTATAGGAACACCACCCAATTCCATTGGTTTTCATTGCAAAGTAGTTTTTTTCATTGTTCTACGGCACTGGTCGTGGGGGTAACCTTAGGTGAGCTTGAAAAACTCATTTTTTTTAACAAAACAAAAAGAAATTTATCATTTCGGGTGACCTGGTGCCTTTTTAATGTTCCAGTTCAGGAACTTCAGACATCCAGGGTCGCTACTCCCCAAAAGGAATTGATCTATACCCTTATACATGGAAGAGACCCAATTCCTTGCAGAACTACATACATAGAATATAAGTCTCAAGGGGAGGATTCACTTTTTTTAATAGGAACACGACCCAATTCCATTAGTTTTCATTGCAAAGTAGTTTTTTTTTATCATAGTTCTACGACACCAGTCGTGGGGGTTCCCTTAGGTGAGCTTAAAAAACTCATTTTTTTAATACAATATAAAAAGAAATTGATCATTTCAGGGGACCTTTTTTTCCTGAAATGTTCTCCAGTTTAGGAACTTCAGACATCCAGGGTTGCTACTCCCCAAAGGGAATTGATCATACCCTTATACATGGAAGAGACCCAATTCCTTGCAGAACTACATACATAGAATATAAGTCTCAAGGGGAAGATTCACTTTTTTTTTGAGGAACACCACCTAATTCCATTGGTTTTCATGGCAAAGTAGGTGTTTTTCATTGTTCTACGACACCGGTCGTGGGGGTAACCTTAGGTGAGCTTGAAAAACTCATTTTTTTTTAACAAAACAAAAATAAATTTATCATTTCGGGTGACCTGGTGCTTTTTTAATGTTCCAGTTCAGGAACTTCAGACATCCAGGGTCGCTACTCCCCAAAAGGAATTGATCTATACCCTTATACATGGAAGAGACCCAATTCCTTGCAGAACTACATACATAGAATATCATAGAATATAAGTCTCAAGGGGAAGATTCACTTTATTTTTTAACAGGAACACCACCCAATTCCATTGGTTTTCATTGCAAAGTAGTTTTTTTTCATTGTTCTACGACACCGGTCGTGGGGGTAACCTTAGGTGAGCCTGAAAAACGCATTTAAAAAAAAAAATATCATTTCGGGTGACCTGGTGTTTTTTTAATGTTCCAGTTCAGGAACTTCAGACATCCAGGGTCGCTACTCCCCAAAGGGAATTGATCTATACCCTTATACATGGAAGAGACCCAATTCCTTGCAGAACTACATACATAGAATATAAGTCTCAAGGGGAAGATTCACTTTTTTTAAATAGGAACACCACCCAATTCCATTGGTTTTCATTGCAAAGTAGGTTTTTTTGTTTTTTTTTCATTGTTCTACGGCACCGGTCGTGGGGGTAACCTTAGATGAGCTTGAAAAACTCATTTTTTTGAATACAATATAAAAAGACATTGATCATTTCGGGGGACATCAGAAGCTATATTTTTTGACACCAACCGTGAAAGACCATGAAAACCAGGGGAATGTTCATCCATTTTTTGAGGACCACCACCTAATTCCATTGGTTTTCAAGGTAGAGTAGTTTTTTTACACTAGTTCTACGACACCGGTCGTGGGGGGGGGGACCCTTAGGTGAGCTTCAAAAACTCATTTTTTTAATACAATATAAAAGAAATTGATCATTCCGGGGGACCTGTTTTTTGTTGTTGAAACGTTTTAGGAACTTCAGACATCCAGGGATGCTGCTCCCCAAAGAGAATTACGTATATAATATATACCCTTATACATGAAAGGGACCCAGTTCCTTGCAGAATTACATACATAGAATATAGGTCCCCAGTGAACATATTCATCAATTTTTCCAGGAACACCACCCAATTCCGTTGGTGTTCATTGCAACATATTATTTTCTCATAGTTCTAAGACACCGTTCGTGGGGGGGACCCTTAGGTGAGCTTCAAAAAACTCATTTTTTAATACAATATAAAAAGAAATTGATCATTTCAGGGGACCTTTTTTTCCTGAAATGTTCTCCAGTTTAGGAACTTCAGACATCCAGGGTTGCTACTCCCCAAAGGGAATTATGTATATAATATATAATTATCCTTATACATGACAAGGACCCAATTCCTTGCAGAATTGCATACATATAATATAGGTCCCCAGTGAAAATATTCATCCATTTTTCCAGGAACACCACCCATTTCCGTTGGTGTTCATTGCAAAATAGTTTTTGTCATAGTTCTACGACACCAGTTGTGGGGGATACCCTTCAGTGAGCTTGAAAAAAAATATTATTTTAAATACATTATTAAAAGAAATTGGTCATTTCGGGGACCTGTTTTTTGTTGAAACGTTCTAGTTGAGGAATTTCAGACATCCAGGGTTGCTGCTCCCCAAAGGGAATTATGTATATAAAATATATACCCTTATACAGGAAAGAGACCCAATTCCTTCCAGTACGGATGATATTTTTATAATTCAAAATATTTTAGTGGGCTGAAAGTTTGAAACATGTCCATTTATGTCCATTTATGCTGCAGTATGGGTGATATTTTGATAATTCAAAAGATTTTAGTGGGATGAAATTTCGACAAATGTCCATTTATGTCCATTTATGCTGCAGTATGGGTGATATGTTGATAATTCAAAAGATTTTAGTGGGATGAAAATTTGACAAATGTCCATTTATGTCCATTTATGCTGCAGTATGGGTGATATTTTGATAATTCAAAAGATTTTAGTGGGATGAAAATTTGAAAAATCTCCATTTATGTCCATTTATGCTGCAGTATGGATGAAATTTTGATAATTCAAACAAATCAAAAAAAAACATCTTCCAGAATTGAAAAAATATTCTATGTACACCTCTGGGATATTCTATGTACACGTTTTTTTCAATTCCTGAAGATGCCCTAAAACGTAAAAATTTTTCAATTCTATATTCTATGTACTAGTAGTTTCTTATATATAGACATTGCATCTCTCTTTTGCAGTGCTGAGACCCAATGAAACTCGGATCTTCAGGATGGGAACCACCAAAGAAGTTGGCTGGTAATGAGTTCATCAAGTTTAACGACGCAGCCAGAAAGCCCCAAAAAATTGGAGCCAATAGATCCAAGTCCTGGAGAGATGGCATCCCCAATTTTCTGAAGTTAATGTTTAGTCACGCATTTGTGCGGTTGATAGTCAAAACTGGACATAATCGGACTATGTTTTGGTTCATGGGAAAAGGAGGCACCTGCTCCCATCTGCTCCCTGCCAGGATTTTCTGACTTAGTCAGACATGCTGTGAGCGCCTTGCGTTGCAGTCGTGGCTTTGTGATGTTCAGAGCTGCCCTCCATCAACCTGGGGATGGCTTTAAAGAGATGGATCATCAATGACAATCAAGGGGTAAAGTCACCAGCAACCATGGGGGATATCATAACCATATAGCAAATATTAGCACATATAAACTCATATAAACGGATCATAATCCCATCCCCTAATATCGCATTCACTCATCTGGGCCCAACGGGGGCCCAAATAATTGGATCGACTGCTTGGAAATTCATTTGGGGGGAATCTTGGGGGAACGGTTTCAATATGGTTTGGCAAGGACCTTTTGGGATGACATCCTCAGCCCCCAGTGGCCGCAGCTAAAGTCACATAGCTCAGCTGGAGGCTGCAACACAACGATCACAGGGAAACCAAGAGTGAATCACGCTGGAAACCTGTCTTGTTCAATACCACAGTTTTTGAGCAACTGTGGATGCTACAAATTTTAAAAGACTGTGGATTGCTGGAAGCTCTTCATTTGCTTCTTTTCAAGCAATCGCTGCTTGGAAGCATTGCCTAGAGCTTGCACGGCTGAGTGCGTATAGGTGATATTGCATATAGATTTCGTTCATTTCCTTGTGGACTTTTAGATGTTTCACATCAAGATGATGAAACTCAACTGGCAAAAAACAAGAAAACCCACTGCAAAGTTGACTAACGCATCCAGGTTTTTCGTTGCCGGCCCAGCCCCGCGTCCCGGGGGAAGTCCCGAGCATGTACGCGACGGGCATGGATTGGATCACCGCCTGTTGGCTAGGCTTGCAGAGGTGCTCATAAAGATCTAGATCAGATATGATTTGATCAGATGATAATCTCTCAAAAGATGGTAAGAATCATGTAAAATCACTTCCCACTGTTTCGAGTGGGATGTCATTGATTTTTTGGTCGATTCTGTTGCAGCTGTTGCCCAATACACCGAGTCTTCACTCTGATTTTCACTCTTCGCTTGTCCTGCCTAATGCTGTCCTTGAAATCGCCATTCCCTTGTGTCATGGTCCGGGCAAAGGAAGCATGGACCTTATTGCGGTATATTGCGGTCCTGCGGAAACTCGGAGAATTATGGCCGTGTATATACCATTATATATATATACCCTTTTCCTGAGCTTGACACTCAGCAAGCCTTGCAACCAGGCCTTGTTTCACGCGTTTGCAGAAGGTGTGCCATGTCTTTTGACGTGCAGACAATGCAGACGCTTAAAATGGACCACGGACCGCAATGTTTTCCATGACCTTAGCAGTGCCCAAAGCCTTGGTGGTTCATGGCCAGTTGATGGTTGTACTAACTCGAGCTATCGAGTTTGCTGGACATTGCTGTAATATGGGACTACTCCTCAAACAGAAGGGGATGAAGGCCCTGAGCTAAGGACCATGTCCAAAAACAAGGACCCCAAGTCATCCTTGAACACTTCTTAAACTAGGAATTAAGAACCAATTGGTGAAGCAAAAAACAAATGCAACCCAATAGTGTTTTTTTGCTGTCGACGATTTTGGAAGGGAAACCTAAACCGCATAAAGCCGGTTTCTGTATTGGATCATTGAAGGGTCGATCATATCATCTTCGTTGGATACATATGCTACAGGTGCGGGTCCAAATTTAAGACTCTGCGACTCACATTCGCGACCCATTCTCGATCCATTTTGTGCTGGTCAATTCTTCCAGAATCGGTTCAGGGAAAAATATATCACAGTAAAAACCAACAGTAATAATTAATTTTTCATACAGAAATCCAGACTTGGATGATAAACTCATGACAAATCCCATAGATTTCCGATCAAGAAACAAGGATGAACTCCGGCCAGGCGCCTCAGTGGCTCCTGGTACTCCCAGCGCACCACAGGACAGTGGTCAGCTTTATGGACATGGGGGGTTGTCCGAAAACGGGGAATGTCTTGCCTCACTTTCTGGCGATTTAATAGTCCATGGGATTTCCGGGGGGGACCCATAATTTTCCGGTATCAAACCCGCATGGAGACCTACATGGACACATTTTTGGACACATTTGGTTCCAAGGAGAAAGGAATTCCTGCGGTGAGCTATGACTTCCAGATACTTCCAGGCACGCACATATGACCCCCCAGTTTTGCCAATGAGTGGTATACGCCATCCCCAAGTGATGCCATCGGACGTGCCACGGTCTCGCGGCTGATGCGCTGCAGGTGAGTTTTCCAACCTCTTCACCGTGGAGGTACCAGAAGGTGCCGGCAAGCCAGACAAGCAGGCGGGATCAGTGTATGAACCTATTCCGGATTATCTAAAATATAAATAAACGTGGATTCCATACCACAAAAAAGTGAGAATCTGCTATTTAAATGGCTTGCCCTTCACCAAACATCTCAATCTCAGGTGTTTTTTTAATCAGATGAAAACAATTACGGGACAACCCTCTACTTATATCTACTTATGCTGTGGTATATATAGGAATGACCACACAGGTTTCTCTTTAGAAAAACAACCACCAGTTGGAAGAGACTGACCTGACGCCATTATTTTCTTTTTTAAAAGAAACCGCTTCATCAACATTTCCCCATGACATCTTTTTCAACATTTCCGCAAAGCCATAGTGGTAAACCATGGTAAACCCCAATAACCACAATATCACCGTGAGTCACCAGGCCAAAGGTCAGCTACAAAACGGCAAGCCAGCCCTAAAAGTGGCCTTCCGCACTGGTCTCAGGCGATTTTTCGCGCGTTTTTGAAGGATGTGTTCAAAAACAATTGGAATTAGCTGAAGTGTTTGATTTGTGGTATATTTCCCAGATGATGCCTACTCGTTTTTTTCTGTAAAAGCATAGACTGTCAGTATGGAATTTGGGGCAGCGAAGCTTGAGATCGAGCATCCTACTAGCTGCGGGCCGAACCCACACAAAAGGCAGTCCGGGAGTTGCCTTTTTCGGGCGATCCTCATCGCCGAGGTTACAATCCACCGGCTGAGAACCTTCCGGTCTTTGGCCAGACACCCAGGAATTGTCTCGATCAGTGTATCTTGAGTCTACTGTGAGATCTGGAGAAGGCTGTCCCAAAAACAGATGAACATGTGGGAAAAAATGGCAAACATTAAATGGTCCCGGAACACAGATGCAATACATACCTCATTCATTTACTAGGGATGATCCAAAACGAGCGATCTTTTATTTTTTTTAGGAGGTCAAAACCACTAACCAGTTCTTTTTGCGCCGATTTGATTTGATCATTCAATGGCATTGATCATATTAACATATTGTGCCTGCCGGTGAAATACCTATTATATACATCCTCATTTTATGGTTGGTTTATTGGTTTATGTTGGTTTTATCATGCTTCATGCCGATACCTCCAATTTGGCTGGTTAAAAACCCATGAAATTGGGGAGTTATATTGCCAATAAATATGGGGATATCATGGAGATTCACTGTGGATATTTATGGATATATCGCCATTATATAGCCATTATATATCATTATATAACCATTATATAGCCATTATATAGCCATTACATAGCCATAAATACGGTGCAACCTTTCCTGTTTCCTGCCAGGTGGTGTGAGTCTAGACCTGCTTGGTGGCATCGGCCAGTGGATCTCCGTGAAGGCGATACCCATTGGGTAATCGAATATTGCAGTGGAAAATCATCTAGACATTTGAAATGGAGGTTTTTTCCAACGAAGAACAAGAAATGGCTAGTTTTCCATGGGTATCTTAAATTATGAGAGGGTAGAAATGTAGTTTGAAACCCGTTTAATAGGATTTGATTTTCTATCATTCTGGAAGTTTCTAACACCAACCAAGTTTCGGATTGGAGCGACCTAGAACCCAGGAGAACATAGAAACTAGCAGCTGATGCATCACAAATCTGAAGGTTGAAGTCGTTATCATTGTACTTTCGAAATGTGATTCAAAACCGAAAAACAATCAGATGATAGACAACATGTCTAAAACATTACACATACTAGATCATACGGCATGAATGCATCCATGCATGCATGCATGCTGGCATGCAATACATGTATGCATACAGACTGACAGACATACATACAGTGGATATAATATGACATACTGTACTTATAAAGGTAATTATTTTTATACAATTATAGATATGATAGATGAAACGATAACTATAACTATAAAATACACATATGGACATAGAATAGAATATATTTATTCAAATTTTATTCTACACAAGAAGTTTCCCACCCTGACTCAGCCAGGCCAAAGGTGTCTTGGCCGGAGGCTTTGTGCCGCCTGGGGAAACGCCCACCCAGGCTGGGTCAGGGATCAAAATCTCCATTTCAACCCAATCTTTTGAGGGAAAAGATGGACCCCCTATTTTTTTCCACGAAGTCTGGGATTCATCATGTCGATCAGTACTTGGAACCACCCTCAATTGATCATGTCTATCGCAACAAAGCACTTTAGTGAAATATAGAAAAAGGATTAGCTGGAAAACACATCGCCGGTTGCTATCAAATCTATTGGCCTTGGCTTTCTTTTGGCCGAAATGTCCTAGCTGCAGGTGATTCAGCTCAGAATAGAATGAATATCGTGACTTCAGGATGAGTTCAAGTCTGCCAGCATGTTTTTTTGCCGATGCTTGACAGACGTTGATATATGTTGATGTGTTGGTTGGGATTTCTCTTAGATCCACTGAGTTTCTGTTGTTTAACAACACACAGAGGACTTTGGACAGCCTCTTGGGCGGTGTCGCGTGTCGCGCCGGGAGGAGCTGATGATTGAGCTCAAAGCGTATTTGCAGCAGATCTAGAGCAGCTTCCAGCGACACAAAACACGAGCACCAGATTTTCAGGTTGCTCCAAGCCATGAAATCGGGCGGAAAATTCGAGAACATGATCATTTTAGATAATTCTAGATTATACACCTCTTTACTCTTTACCTCCCCAATCCCCCCCCTTGTATCTATGTATATATCTGGGGTGTTGGGAGCAATGCTGCAATTTGGAAGGCACATTGCAACAACCTTTTAGCCAACGTGATTTGTGAAAGGTAGATAAACAATGATAAACTAGACAGGTTGGCGAACCAGCCCAAATGGAAGAGGTTCTACGGTAGCAGAAAGATCTGCTGCCCGGAAAGTGAATTGGAGCGCATGTTGAATTTCACCAGTTTCACTGGATCCAAAGTGTATCACATAGTGAAAATGTGCCAGATGAAGTGGCGTCCCCAGTTCAGTTCGATGTCCATGAATTATGTAACGAAAGAACATGGGGGCACCACTTCCTCCAAACGCAACTGCCTATCCCAGGCTGCGTTTCTTTGAGAGTGTCGTTGCGATAATCCAAAAAGTCTTCTTTCTTCGTTTTTTTTTGGCTTTCCGAAACACTGAGTTGGCTGCAGTGTGACATGCTGGCGGATCTAGCCTGGTGCTAATCTCCCAAGTGCTTCAAGACGGCCAAAACAATCACACGAAAGAGTGTGAGTAGGGACGGCTAGTGCAAAGCATCCTTTCCTCAGGTGTTTCTGCCCTTCAATTTGTACTATGTACAATATCTGTATACAAATAAAGCACGAACCAAATTTAGTTCCAACCTCTACCGTAGTATCTGGTAGCGACATCTCCCATTGTTGTCATATTGTCATGGTGTGCCATTTCCGCTTCAAGATTGCTGGGCACCAGCGGGTGTGCCATTTGGAGCCTCTAAGCTCCGCTTCAGCGGCGGCGCGCCGTGAGAACTCCGTGCCTGGGAGAGCCGTTTTCAGACTGCCATGTAGCCATGTAGAAAAATGACGATGAACCTTGGATCTATATGGATCTATATGGATCTACACAATACGGTAATCACATTTAAATATGTGGTGGCCGGGCCAGGGCAGTCAGGCTCGGAGGTAGTATGAAATACCAGTTCTGTACGTATGTTTAAATGGTAGGGCCCACTCCGCATGTTTAAAAAATTGCAAACCACAGGGAATACATGCAGGTAAATGGTAAATGGTCCAAATATATGGTGCTGATGATTTGGAACACTCTATGAGTCGAGTTGTTAAAGTTAGACCCAAAACAATGGTATTGAGAGCGGCCTGTGGGATTGCTACAGAATCATCAGATGGAAATGGTTGTACGGTACTATACGATTTTGGCTTTGGTGGAAATTCCTTTCATTAAAAATTCGAACTGGGTGGAAGCGCCTGGCTAGAAATTGCTTGCTTCTCTCTTTCTTGCAAGAAATGTCCTAGGTGGAGTTCCTGGGTGGAAGTTCCTTGCTTCTTGGGTGGAATTCCTAGATGAATTCCCTAGGTGGAATTTCGCGGGTGGTGGTGGAAGTTGCTTGTTTCCCGCTTTCCGCGGAAAAAAAAACCTAGGTGGGATTTCTTGGGTGGGGTATCCTGGCTGGCAATTCCTTGCTTTCCTTTGTCTTGGGGAAAAATTGCCTAGGTGGACTTACCTGGCTAGAAATTGCTGGCATCTTTCTTCCTCAGCAAGACTTACCTGGGTGGGGTTTTGTGAGTGGAAATTCCTTAGTTTCCTGTTGTCTGGTTGCAAGTTACTTAGGTGGAGTTTCCTGGGTGGAAGTTCCTTGCAGTGCTCCTGCTCCTTCTTGGAATTCCCTCTTTGGAATTTAAGGGATTTGCTGGCTTCCCTCTGTCTGCAGAGAAATTCCCTAGGCCCTAGGTGGAGCTTCTTGAGTGGGGTATTCTAGCTGGCAATTCCTTGCTTTCCTATGTCTCGGGGATAAATTGCCTAGGTGGACTTACCTGGCTAGAAATTGCTGGAATCTTTCTTCCTCAGCAAGACTTTCCTGGGTGGAGTTTTGTGAGTGGAAATTCCTTAGTTTCCCGTTGTCTGGTTGCAAGTTACTTAGGTGGAGTTTCCTGGGTGGAAGTTCCTTGCAGTGCTCCTGCTCCTTCTTGGAATTCCCTTTTTGATTCCTTTTTGGAATTTAAGGGATTTGCTGGCTTGCCTCTTTCTCCAGAGAAATTTCCTAGGTGGAGTTTCTTGGGTGGGGTATCCTGGCTGGCAATTCCTTGCTTTCCTTTGTCTTGGGGAAAAATTGCCTAGGTGGACTTACCTGGCTAGAAAGTGCTGGATTTTTTCTTCCTCAGCAAGACTTACCTGGGTGGAGTTTTGTGAGTGGAAATTCCTTAGTTTCCCGTTGTGTGGTTGCAAGTTACTTAGGTGGAGTTTCCTGGGTGGAAGTTCCTTGCAGTGCTCCTGCTCCTTCTTGGAATTCCCTTTTTGATTCCTTTTTGGAATTTAAGGGATTTGCTGGCTTGCCTCTTTCTGCAGAGAAATTTCCTAGGTGGAGTTTCTAGGTGGGGCATCCTGGCTGGCAATTCTTTCCTTTTCTTTGTGTTGGGAACCAAATCCTAGGTGGAGTTTCCTGGGTGGGACATCCTGGCAGCTTGGCGTCGTTCTGGTGAAAATTTTCCGATAGGTGGAATTACCTGGCTAGAAATTGCTGACGTCTTTCTTCATCGCCCAGACTCACTTGGAAAGGACCCTCGGGACACCGAGATGTTTCAAAACAATTGCTGGAAAGACCAAAAATGTGAAGCGCAGTGCGGTGGCACAGAGGCTATATGTATCAGAGGATTAATGACTGCTATGTGTTCTTTATAGCAATTTATAACAACCATAAGTGGGCCCTTGTTGTGCGATACTGGTGATATAAAATATCTTGGTGGAAACTTATGTGGAATCCTATGTGTAATTCTATGTGGAGGGAATTCACACTGAGCCGAGTCACTTCAGGGTATTCAAATTCCTTGGCAAACTGCGGAAATGAAGTTGTTGGAAAACTACGCTGGAAAACCATGGAAAAGCATTGGTGGAAAACCATGGAAACACCTTGTCAAAGGCACGGAAAAAAACGGTGGAACATCATGCAACATTATTTTGGGCGGAAACCCATGGACACACCCTGGTGGAAAACCATGGAGCACTCTGATTGGGAAACCCATGGAAAACTTTTGGTGGAAAACAACGGAAAAGCATTGGTGGACAACAAAGGAAAACCGCTGTTGGAAAACTGCAGACAAAATGATGGAACACTTGGAAAACCATTGACAACATCTGGTGGAAAGCCACGGAGAAACAATATCCACTGACTTTTGATTAGGGGCTTGCCGGTACCCTTGCACCATGCGCCAAGTCACATCTGGATATTGGCATTCCTCGATTGGCTCCTTGCCAACCGCTGTTTCTTCAGCTGGCGCCTGTCTATGCTTTGAGCATGCAACCCCAATTGCATGACATTTTCTTGCAAGATTTTCACAACCGGTCCAAACTTTTGGTTCGGCCATGCTTAGAGGAGTGGGGGCCTGACAGCCCCAAAAAAGTATTGGGTCTACAGTATATAAGTCTAATCATGATTATCTGTAAATGAAAAAAGTCTGCCCCCAATCTAGGCTCTGAAAAATGTCGCGTGGGCCACCCTTGCGCCGTGTGACTTCTGGCGCCGTACCCACTGCAGCAGGCGTCTCCACTGCATCCTGATGGCAGCCATAGAACTCTTCGCAATCACAACTTGAAGCTAAAAGTATATGGTTGCACACTTGTCCTTTGGTGGAAACATCTTCTAGGTGGAAATGTCTTGGGTGGACCTGTGGGCCCCGCTTTGGTGCTGCCGACCCTGCCCCATATAAGCCGAAATTGTTCACGAATCAAAAAGGCTTGACCTGACTGCTCATTGTATTCTAAAACATGAAACTTTCATGTTGCAAGACTTTGAAAACCGGTCCGAACTTTTGGTTCGGCCATGCGTTGAGGAGTGGGGGCCTAACAGCCCGAAAAAAACATACGTACGTATTGGATCTAATAATTACGGTTTTTGTAGGTGGGAAAAAGTCTGCCCTCTAAGCCATAGAAAAACCGTCGGACGTCCTTGCGTCATGTCACTTCTGGAGCCGTCTTAGCTGCAGCAGGCGTCTCCATTGCAGCGGGCTTATCAGCCATAGAACTCTTCGCAATCGCCTCTTGAAGCTAAAAGTGTGTGGAAACATGTTCTAGGTGGAAATTTCTTAGGTGGACCTGTGGGCCCCGCTTTGGTGCTGCCGATCCTGCCCCATAAATGCTGAAATTGTTTCACGAATCAAAAAGGCTTGGACCTTGACTGCTCATTGTATTCTAAAACAATGAAAACTTTCATGTTGCAAGACTTTGAAAACCGGTCCGAACTTTTGGTTCGGCCCCGCGTATGGAGTGGGGGCCTAACAGCCCATAAAAAAGTATTGGATCTAATCACATATCCCTGTAGGCGGCAAGAACAAAAACGTCTGCCCGCAATCAAGGTCCTAGAAATACCGCCTTGAAGGCCGGGTCACTTCTGCAGGCGTCTTCCCTGCAGCAGGCCCATCGGGCTTAGAGCTCTTTGTAGTCGCCTGCTGAAGCGCAAACTGTCTCCTGATTCCTCTGGTGGTAACTGCTTTGTGGTGGAAAAGTTCTTAGGTGGAGGGTACAGAACCGAACAGCCCTGAAAGTAGAGTTCGCAAGATATTTGGAAAATCAGCCCCCCAAAAAAACAGCAGAAGTCGGGTAAAAACTAAATGTTTTTTGTCGGACCTTGTTCGGTTAAAAGGCCACAAACGGTTTCGAAAAGTATTTACGGTACATTTTATATGGTTCATTTTATGTTTTTTATTTATTTTTTGTGTGTTTTGAGATTGTTTTCCTCCCACATCGCCGTAATAAAATCATAAAAAATAATAAAACAATAATGTAATTTTCATAAATGCTGATGATTTTTCAATGAAAATTGTTACGTATGATTTTTCATTGTTTTCCACAAAAAAACAAATCATGAAATTTTCAGTCAATAATAATTTATTAAAAAAACATAAATGTGTGTAATATTTGTTTTTTTAAAAAAATTGGATTTTTAAAGGTTTTTTTTGAAAAAATAGTATGAATTTATTATGGCGACGTCGGCGGAAAAAAAATAAACAAAATCGACAAAATAAGCTAAAACAAATCAAACAATAATCAAAACAAAATCATACATCCCAAAAAATAATTTTCCAATTCATAAATCCAAATCACGAACAAATCATTATAAAGATTTTACGTAAAAGAAAAATACTTTAAAAACTTTTTTTTTAGCATTCCGCAAGCTTTCAACAATAGCAAAATCAGGTAAAGCGAGGGCGTTTTTACCGGATCTTGTTCCGGAAACGGGCCGGCAAAGCTGTTTAGGAAAATCATTTTTGGCATTTTTTGGCTGTTTTTCCAAAAACGCGTTTTTATGGCTGTGTTAAATATAGGAAAACGCAGGTAAAATGACAAAGTTTTTTCCGGAACTTGTTCCGGAAAACGGTGGGCCAAGTCAAAAAATAAACGCCGCGATACTAATTTACCGCCGTTTTTCTTTTACATACGGGAAACAAAGCCAAACACAGGCAAAATCGCAGTGTTTTTAGCAGGAGGGAACCCGAAAATAGAACCATCAAACATAGTTTTGCGCGGCAATCTATTCGAACCTTCAGAAATCCTTAAGGTTCTATACAAGGTAAGATTTTTTTCCTGTTAGAAAACGATACCCGTTCGAATTTGAACTTTCATTTTGCGACTTTTGCTTCTTCTGTACCGAACAAGAACGCAGCAAAAACCCATGATTTTGCTACTTTTGGCAAGTCCAAAAAATTGCGAGATTTTGAATTTTGACGATTCCTCCTTTGCTTGCCGGCTTGGCCCACCGTTTTCCGGAACAAGTTCCGGAAAAAACTTTGTCATTTTACCTGCGTTTTCCTATATTTAACACAGCCATAAAAACGCGTTTTTTGGAAAAACAGCCAAAAAATGCCAAAAATGATTTTCCTAAACAGCTTTGCCGGCCCGTTTCCGGAACAAGATCCGGTAAAAACGCCCTCGCTTTACCTGATTTTGCTATTGTTGAGAGTTTGCGGAATGCTAAAAAAAAAGTTTTTAAAGTATTTTTCTTTTACGTAAAATCTTTATTTAAGGGCTGCCGCCCCTGCCGCCGACCCCGGAAAGGAATTACCTTTTCTGAAGTATGAGAGATGTTAGGGCAATTTGTTGGGTTTTCTGAGTCCCATGACATGATAACCTTCCAAGCCCTTGTACATGGGCGAGACTAATGGAGATTTATTCTTTGATGTTGGGGTCATGGTATTGACTTGCATGGCCGAAGGGTTGAGTGATTTGGTGTTGCAGCCCTTGAATTCTTCAGGGATCCGGTGTCGAAGGAACAATCTGAAAAAAGACAGAACGGAGGACTCCTGTGAAGGATAGGTAGTTCTCCTGCAATGGATCTTATTAGTGTCATGTAGCACTTTGTTCGCAATGTCCAAGCTGTTGTTCAGAAGTTGGGTATTGCAGAAAAGATGTAGAACTGGTAGACATTCCATTTCGTGCTGCAATGGGGCGGAAGCGGGGGCGGAAGCGGAAGAGTAGCCGAGGATGTCACAACAAAAGCCGAAGTGCCACAGCAACAGAAAAGTAATAGCCCAATGCAACAGTTGTATGCATACCAGTGTCCATATTGCCAGCGGCAAGTGACCAGCCATGTTGCAACAGGTCAAGTTGAAGCACCGGGACAACACTGTGGGACACGTTTTCGCGTGCACAATGGAGAAGTGAGTCGCCGCTTTTTCCATAGTTGCCCTACATGCAAACAAAAAGTGCCAAGCAGTAAGCCCCTAGGACAAATAAGGGTATCGCATAAAAAACCAAATGGGAAAAAATGCCCCACAGAATCATGGCAAGTAAAAAAGCCTTAAGCTCTTACAAGGTCTTACACCACTCGAAAGACTGAAACGCCATCTACTTTCGCACCGAACGCGCTGCAAAAGCGACCGGGAAAAGTGCCTAACGTTGCTTCTGAAACCCTAGAAAAAAAAAGATCTTTTGCCTGCCTTTGTGATAACCGTCCTGTCGCGTCCTGTCGCTTTGACGTCACCTGCAACAGCTCGACTCATGGCCACCACTCGAAATGCTGAAACGCCACTTAATTTCGTGCCCAAAATGCCTAACGTTGCTTCTGAAACCCTAGAAAAAAAATTGCCTGCCTTTGTGATGATCGTCCCTTTGTGATAACCGTCCTGTCGCGTCCTGTCGCTTTGACGTCAGCTGCAACAGCGCGACTCATGGACACCACTCGAAACCCTGAAACGCCACCTAATTTCGTGCCCAAAACGCTCCAAAAGTGACCGGGAAAAGTGCCTAACGTTGTTTCTGAAACCCTAGAAAAACAGAACTTTTGCCTGCCTTTGTGATAACCGTCTTGTCGCGTCCTGTCGCTTTGACGTCAGCTAGCTGCAACAGCTCGACTTATGGCCACCACTCGAAACGCTGAAACGCCACCTAATTTCGTGCCCAAAACGCGCCAAAATCGAGCCCAAAAAGTGCCTAACGTCCCTTCTGAAACCCTAGAGAAACAAGAGTTTTGGACAAGGTTTTATAGTTTTCGACCAATGCCCAAAACGCTCCAAAAGTGACCGGGAAAAGTGCCTAACGTTGCTTCTGAAACCCTAGAAAAAAAGATCTTTTGCCTGCCTTTGTGATAACCGTCCTGTCGCGTCCTGTTGCTTTGACGTCAGCTGCAACAGCTCGACTCATGGCCACCACTCGAAACGCTGAAACGCCACCTAATTTCGTGCCCAAAACGCTCCAAAATCGAGCCTAAAAAGTACCTAACGTCCCTTCTAAAACCCTAGAAAAACAATAGTTTTGGACAAGGTTTTATACTTTTCGACCACTTTTTATATCACTGTTTGTACAATAAGACATAGAACCCTCCTGTTGCTCCTGTTGCTGCTGCTGCTCTTCCTCCCGAGGCTGAAAACGCACCCTCGATGACGGGGAAACGCAGTGGCCCTGAAGGACGGAACAGCGCCAAAATCGAGCCCAAAAAGTGCGGAACGTCCCTTCTGAAACAGGGAACCATAGGAAAAAAATATCTTTTGCCTGCCTTTGTGATAACCGTCCTGTCGCGTCCTGTCGCTTGGACGTCAGCTGCAACAGTTCGACTCATGGCCAGCACTCGAAACGCTGAAACGCCACCTAATTTCGTGCCCAAAACGCGCCAAAATCGAGCCCAAAAAGTGCCTAACGTCCCTTCTGAAACCCGAGAAAAACAATATAGTTTTGGACAAAGTTTCATAAAAACAACATAGTTTTGGACAAGGTTTTATATAGTTTTCGACCAATTTTTATACCACTGTTTGTACAATGAGACATGGAACCCCCCTCCTGTTGCTCCTGTTGCTGCTGCTGCTCATGGCCACCACTCGAAACGCTGAAACGCCACCTAATTTCGTGCCCAAAACGCTCCAAAATCGAGCCCAAAAAGTGCCTAACGTCCCTTCTGAAACCCTAGAAAAAAAAGAACTTTGGCTTGCCTTTGTGATAACCGTCTTGTCGCGTCCTGTCGCTTTCAGTTCGACTCATGGCCACCACTCGAAACGCTGAAACGCCACCTAATTTCGTGCCCAAAACGCGCCAAAATCGAGCCCAAAAAGTGCCTAACGTCCCTTCTGAAACCCTAGAAAAAAAAGAACTTTGGCCTGCCTTTGTGATAACCGTCTTGTCGCGTCCTGTCGCTTTCAGTTCGACTCATGGCCACCACTCGAAACGCTGAAACGCCACCTAATTTCGTGCCCAAAACGCGCCAAAATCGAACCCAAAAAGTGCCTAACGTCCCTTCTGAAACCCTAGAAAAAAAAGAACCTTTGCCTGCCTTTGTGATAACCGTCTTGTCGCGTCCTGTCGCTTTCAGCTCGACTCATGGCCACCACTCGAAACGCTGAAACGCCACCTAATTTCGTGCCCAAAACGCGCCAAAATCGAGCCCAAAAACTGTCTAACGTCCCTTCTGAAAGCCTAGAAAAACAATATAGTTTTGGACAAGGTTTTATAGTTTTCGACCAATGTTTACACCACTGTTTGTGCAATGAGACATAGAACCCCCCTCCTGTTGCTCCTGTTGCTGCTGCTGCTCATGGCCACCACTCGAAACGCTGAAACGCCACCTAATTTCGTGCCCAAAACGCTCCAAAATCGAGCCCAAAAAGTGCCTAACGTTGTTTCTGAAACCCTAGAAAAAAAAGAACTTTTGCCTGCCTTTGTGATAACCGTCTTGTCGCGTCCTGTCGCTTTCAGCTCGACTCATGGCCACCACTCGAAACGCTGAAACGCCACCTAATTTCGTGCCCAAAACGCGCCAAAATCGAGCCCAAAAACTGCCTAACGTCCCTTCTGAAAGCCTAGAAAAACAATATAGTTTTGGACAAGGTTTTATAGTTTTCGACCAATGTTTATACCACGCGTCCTGTCGCTTTCAGCTCGACTCATGGCCACCACTCGAAACGCTGAAACGCCACCTAATTTCGTGCCCAAAACGCGCCAAAATCGAGCCCAAAAACTGCCTAACGTCCCTTCTGAAACCCTAGAAAAACAATATAGTTTTGGACAAGGTTTTATAGTTTTTGACCAATGTTTATACCACTGTTTGTGCAATGAGACATAGAACCCCCCTCCTGTTGCTCCTGTTGCTGCTGCTGCTCATGGCCACCACTCGAAACGCTGAAACGCCACCTAATTTCGTGCCCAAAACGCGCCAAAATCGAGCCCAAAAAGTGCCTAACGTCCCTTCTGAAACGCTAGAAAAAAAAGAACCTTTGCCTGCCTTTGTGATAACCGTCTTGTCGCGTCCTGTCGCTTTCAGCTCGACTCATGGCCACCACTCGAAACGCTGAAACGCCACCTAATTTCGTGCCCAAAACGCGCCAAAATCGAGCCCAAAAACTGCCTAACGCCCCTTCTGAAAGCCTAGAAAAACAATATAGTTTTGGACAAGGTTTTATAGTTTTCGACCAATGTTTATACCACTGTTTGTGCAATGAGACATAGAACCCCCCTCCTGTTGCTCCTGCTGCTGCTGCTGCTGCTCATGGCCACCACTCGAAACGCTGAAACGCCACCTAATTTCGTGCCCAAAACGCTCCAAAATCGAGCCCAAAAAGTGCCTAACGTCCCTTCTGAAATCCCAGAAAAAAAAAGAACTTTTGCCTGCCTTTGTGATGATAACCGTCTTGTCAAACACCTTCTATTTCCTCCTGCTGCTGCTGCTGCTCCTGCTCCTGTGACTCCTTCTGTTCAAAAGGCACCTGCCGGATGGGAAAACACCATGGCAGTAGTAGTAGTAGTAGTAGTAGTAGTAGTAATAGTAATAGTAGTAGTAGTAGGAGTAGTAGTAGTAGTAGTCCGAAACAAGAGTCAAAAGTATTATTCCCTGGCACGCTCCCCCTTGCGTCTGCCGGCCACCACCCGAAACGCTGAAACGCCACCTAATTTCGTGCCCAAAACGCTCCAAAATCGAGCCCAAAAAGTGCCTAACGTCCCTTCTGAAACCGTACCCCTAGAAAAAAAAGAACTTTTGCCTGCCTTTGTGATGACCGTCTTGTCGCGTCCTGTCGCTTTCAGCTCGACTCATGGCCACCACTCGAAACGCTGAAACGCCACCTAATTTCGTGCCCAAAACGCGCCAAAATCGAGCCCAAAAACTGCCTAACGTCCCTTCTGAAAGCCTAGAAAAACAATATAGTTTTGGACAAGGTTTTATAGTTTTCGACCAATGTTTATACCACTGTTTGTGCAATGCGACATAGAACCCCCCTCCTGTTGCTCCTGTTGCTGCTGCTGCTCATGGCCACCACTCGAAACGCTGAAACGCCACCTAATTTCGTGCCCAAAACGCTCCAAAATCGAGCCCAAAAAGTGCCTAACGTCCCTTCTGAAATCCTAGAAAAAAAAGAACTTTTGCCTGCCTTTGTGATGATAACCGTCTTGTCAAACACCTTCTATTTCCTCCTGCTGCTGCTGCTGCTCCTGCTCCTGTGACTCCTTCTGTTCAAAAGGCACCTGCCGGATGGGAAAACACCATGGCAGTAGTAGTAGTAGTAGTAGTAGTAGTAGCTTCCTCCCGAGGCTGAAAACGCACCCTCGATGACGGGGAAACGCAGTGTCCCTGAAGGACGGAACAGCGCCAAAATCGAGCCCAAAAAGTGCGGAACGTCCCTTCTGAAACAGGGAACCATAGGAAAAAAATATCTTTTGCGTGCCTTTGTGATAACCGTCCTGTCGCGTCCTGTCGCTTTGACGTCAGCTGCAACAGTTCGACTCATGGCCAGCACTCGAAACGCTGAAACGCCACCTAATGTCGTGCCCAAAACGCGCCAAAATCGAGCCCAAAAGGTGCCTAACGTCCCTTCTGAAACCCGAGAAAAACAATATAGTTTTGGACAAAGTTTCATAAAAACAACATAGTTTTGGACAAGGTTTTATATAGTTTTCGACCAATTTTTATACCACTGTTTGTACAATGAGACATAGAACCCCCCTCCTGTTGCTCCTGTTGCTGCTGCTGCTCATGGCCACCACTCGAAACGCTGAAACGCCACCTACTTTCGTGCCCAAAACGCTCCAAAATCGAGCCCAAAAAGTGCCTAACGTCCCTTCTGAAACCCTAGAAAAAAAAGAACTTTTGCCTGCCTTTGTGATAACCGTCTTGTCGCGTCCTGTCGCTTTCAGCTCGACTCATGGCCACCACTCGAAACGCTGAAACGCCACCTAATTTCGTGCCCAAAACGCGCCAAAATCGAGCCCAAAAACTGCCTAACGTCCCTTCTGAAACCCTAGAAAAACAATATAGTTTTTACCACTGTTTGTGCAATGAGACATAGAACCCCCCTCCTATTGCTCCTGTTGCTGCTGCTGCTCATGGCCACCACTCGAAACGCTGAAACGCCACCTAATTTCGTGCCCAAAACGCTCCAAAATCGAGCCCAAAAAGTGCCTAACGTCCCTTCTGAAATCCTAGAAAAATAACATTTTTCGAGAGGCAGGAGAACAATGTCGAAAAAAAGTATCCTAGAATCCTAGAAAAACAGCGTTTTTCGAGAGATCGAGAGATTCTGTTGCCAGCCGCAACTGGCAGTAAAACAGCTTCGAAAAAAGCTGAAATCGTAGAAAAGAAACCTTTTTGACGAGATTCTGTTGCTTGCAGCTGCTGGCAGTACTGCTGACAGTAGAATAACTTCGAAAAAAAGCAGCTGCCGGCAGGAAAACACCATGGCTCTGAAGAACGAGCGAGTGCCAAAACCACGTGAAAAAACTCCCTAACGTGTCGTCTGAAATCCTAGAAAAACAACCTTTTTCAAGACTGCTGGCAGTAGAACAGCTTCGAAAAAAAGCAGCTACTGGCAATAAAACAGCTTCGAAAAAAGCTGAAATCCTAGAAAAGAAACCTTTTTGACGAGATTCTGTTGCCTGCAGCTGCTGGCAGTACTGCTGACAGTAGAACAACTTCGAAAAAAAGCAGCTGCCGGCAGGAAAACACCATGGCTCTGAAGAACGAGCGAGTGCCAAAACCATGTGAAAAAACTCCCTAACGTGTCGTCTGAAATCCTAGAAAAACAACCTTTTTCAAGACTGCTGGCAGTAGAACAGCTTCGAAAAAAAGCAGCTGCCGGCAGGCAGGAGAACAGCTTCGAAAAAAGTAGCTGCCGGCATGAAAACACCATAGCTCTGAAGGACGAGCGAGTGCCAAAACCACGTTTAAAAACTCCCTAACGTGTCGTCTGAAATCCTAGAAAAACGTTTTTCGAGACTGCTGGCAGTAGAACAGCTTCTTCGAGAGATTCGGTTGCCTGCGGCTGCTTGCAATCAAACAGCTTCGACAAAATCACCTTCCGGCAGGAAAACACCATGGCTCTGCAGGACGAGCTAGTTCCAAAACCATGCGAAAAAACTGCCAAACGTCCCGTCTGCAATCCTAGAAAAACAACCTTTTTCGAGAGATTCTGTTGCCTGCAGCGGCTTGCCTTCGACAAAATCACCTTCCGGCAGGAAAACACCAAACGAAAACACCATGGCAGTGAAGGACGGAAAAGCATCAAAATGTTTCCTGCTGCTGCTGCTGCTCCTGCTGCTGCTGCTACTGCTGCTGCTCCTGCTCCTTTGATCCCTTCTGTTCAAAAGGCGGATGGGCCAGCACCATGGCAGTGAAAGGCGGAAAAGCATCAAAATTGCGCCCCAAAACTACCTAATGTAACTTCTGCAACCCACACAAAAAGACGTGTCTTCTGAAACCCTGCTGTTTCGAAGGAACAGATCAGAGCGGGAAGGGCAACCCAAGGAGCCCCACGTACCTCGAGGAGACTCCGGGAAGGACCCCCCACCGGTAAAACAAAAACCCCGGAGTCAATGAATCGACGTACGTGACCGGTGGGAGGGGGACCCAACAGGGTCCCCCGGCAAAGGGTCATTGTTTTTTGTTCTTGTTGTTGTTGTTGTTGTTCTTGTTGTTGTTGTTGTTGTTCTTGTTGTTGTTGTTGTTGTTGGCTGCTGCTGCGGCTGCTGCTGCTACGGCTGCTGCTGCTGCGGCAGCTGCTGCTGCTGTTACTGCTACTGCTGTTGCTCCCACTGCACAAATGCTGTTGCTCTTGCTGTTGCTGTTGCTCTTGCTGTTGCTCTTGCTGTTGCTCTTGCTGTTGCTCTTGCTGTTGCTCTTGCTCTTGCTGTTCCTGTTGCTATTGCTGTTGTTGTTGTTGTTCTTGTTGTTGTTGTTGTTGTCGTTGTTGTTGCCCGACGGGGAAAACATCATGACTCTGACGGACGACATAGGCAGGAAATCATTTGAGCTACTTTTTCTTTTTGCTGCTGCTGCTGCTGCTACTGCTGCTGCAAGCTTACTGCTACTGCTACTGTTGCTGCTAGACTCACTGCTGCTCTTGAAACAGACGCGAAACCAGCCGCGATTTCGTCCTGTTGCTGTTGTTGTCGTTGTTGTTGCCCGACGGGGAAAACAGCATGACTCTGACGGACGACATAGGCAGGAAATCATTTGAGCTACTTTTTCTTTTTTGCTGCTGCTGCTGCAACATCATGACTCTGACGGACGACATAGGCAGGAAATCATTTGAGTTACTTTTTCTTTTTGCTGCTGCTGCTGCTACTGCTGCTGCAAGCTTACTGCTACTGCTACTGTTGCTGCTAGACTCACTGCTGCTCTTGAAACAGACGCGAAACCAGCCGCGATTTCGTCCTGCTGCTGCTGCTGTTGCTGCTGCTGCTGCTGCTGCTCGTGCTCCTGCTACTCCTTCTGTTCAAACGGCAGCGCCCGGATAGGAAAACACCATGTCAGGACAAGACGAAAAAACATCAAAATTGCGCCCAAACACTCCCTCCGAGTAGGAGTAGTAGTGGTAGTGGTGGTGGGGGTGCTGGTAATAGTGGTACTAGTAGTAGTAGTAAACTCTTCTTCCCTAGCGCGCTCCCCCTTGCTGCCAGCCGGGGTCGGCGGATAATGATTTGTTCGTGATTTGGATTTATGAATTGGAAAATTGTTTTTTTGGATGTATGATTTTGTTTTGATTATTTTTTGATTTGTTTTTAGCTTATTTTGTCGATTTTGTTTATTTTTTTTCCGCCGACGTCGCCATAATAAATTCATACTATTTTTTCAAAAAAAACCTTTAAAAATCCATTTTTTTTTAAAAAAATATTACACACATTTATGTTTTTTTAATAAATTATTATTGACTGAAAATTTCATGATTTGTTTTTTGTGGAAAACAATGAAAAATCATACGTAACAATTTTCATTGAAAAATCATCAGCATTTATGAAAATTACATTATTGTTTTATTATTTTTTATGATTTTATTACGGCGATGTGGGAGGAAAACAATCTCAAAAAACACAAAAAATAAATAAAAAACATAAAATGAACCATATAAAATGTACCGTAAATACTTTTCGAAACCGTTTGTGGCCTTTTAACCGAACAAGGTCCGACAAAAAAAAAAGTTTTTACCCGACTTCTGCTGTTTTTTTGGGGGGCTGATTTTCCAAATAACTTGCGAACTCTACTTTCAGGGCTGTTCGGTTCTGTACCCTCCACCTAAGAACTTTTCCACCACAAAGCAGTTACCACCAGAGGAATTAGGAGACAGTTTGCGCTTCAGCAGGCGACTACAAAGAGCTCTAAGCCCGATGGGCCTGCTGCAGGGAAGACGCCTGCAGAAGTGACCCGGCCTTCAAGGCGGTATTTCTAGGACCTTGATTGCGGGCAGACGTTTTTGTTTCTTGCCGCCTACAGGGATATGTGATTAGATCCAATACTTTTTTTTGGGCTGTTAGGCCCCCACTCCATACTCGGGGCCGAACCAAAAGTTCGGACCGGTTTTCAAAGTCTTGCAACATGAAAGTTTTCATTGTTTTAGAATACAATGAGCAGTCAGGGTTCAAGCCTTTTTGATTCGTGGAACAATTTCAGCATTTATGGGGCAGGATCGGCAGCACCAAAGCGGGGCCCACAGGTCCACCTAAGAAATTTCCACCTAGAACATGTTTCCACACACTTTTAGCTTCAAGAGGCGATTGCGAAGAGTTCTATGGCTGATAAGCCCGCTGCAATGGAGACGCCTGCTGCAGCTAAGACGGCTCCAGAAGTGACATGACGCAAGGACGTCCGACGGTTTTTCTATGGCTTAGAGGGCAGACTTTTCCCACCTACAAAAACCGTAATTATTAGATCCAATACGTACGTATGTTTTTTTCGGGCTGTTAGGCCCCCACTCCTCAACGCATGGCCGAACCAAAAGTTCGGACCGGTTTTCAAAGTCTTGCAACATGAAAGTTTTCATTGTTTTAGAATACAATGAGCAGTCAGGGTTCAGGCCTTTTTGATTCGTGAAACAATTTCGGCTTATATCGGGCAGGGTCGGCAGCACCAAAGCGGGGCCCACAGGTCCACCCAAGACATTTCCACCTAGAAGATGTTTCCACCAAAGGACAAGGGTGCAACCATACACTTTTAGCTTCAAGTTGTGACTGCGAAGAGTTGTGATTGCCAAGAGACGCCTGCTGCAGTGGGTACGGCGCCAGAAGTCACACGGCGCAAGGGTGGCCCACGCGACATTTTTTAGAGCCTAGATTGGGGGCAGACTTTTTTCATTTACAGATAATCATGATTAGACTTATATACTGTAGACCCAATACTTTTTTGGGCTGTCAGGCCCCCACTCCTCTAAGCATGGCCGAACCAAAAGTTTGGACCGGTTGTGAAAATCTTGGAAGAAAATGGCATGCAATTGGGGTTGCATGCTCAAAGCATAGACAGGCGCCAGCTGAAGAAACAGCGGTTGGCAAGGAGCCAATCGAGGAATGCCAATATCCAGATGTGACTTGGCGCATGGTGCAAGGGTACCGGCAAGCCCCTAATCAAAAGTCAGTGGATATTGTTTCTCCGTGGCTTTCCACCAGATGTTGTCAATGGTTTTCCAAGTTTTCCATCATTTTGTCTGCAGTTTTCCAACAGCGGTTTTCCTTTGTTGTCCACCAATACTTTTCCGTTGTTTTCCACCAAAAGTTTTCCACCAGGGTGTGTCCATGGGTTTCCGCCCAAAATAATGTTGCATGATGTTCCACCGTTTTTTTCCGTGCCTTTGACAAGGTGTTTCCATGGTTTTCCACCAATGCTTTTCCATGGTTTTCCAGCGTAGTTTTCCAACAACTTCATTTCCGCAGTTTGCCAAGGAATTTGAATACCCTGAAGTGACTCGGCTCAGTGTGCAATTCCCTTCCACATAGAATTACACATAGGATTCCACATAAGTTTCCACCAAGATATGTTATATCACCAGTATCGCACGGCACAACAAGGGCCCACTTATGGTTGTTATAAATGGCTATAAAGAACACATAGCAGTCATTAATCCTCTGATACATATAGCCTCTGTGCCACCGTACTGCGCTTCACATTTTTGGTCTTTCCAGCAATTGTTTTGAAACATCTCGGTGTCCCGAGGGTCCTTTCCAAGTGAGTCTGGGCGATGAAGAAAGACGCCAGCAATTTCTAGCCAGGTAATTCCACCTATCGGAAAATTTTCACCAGAACGACGCCAAGCTGCCAGGATGTCCCACCCAGGAAACTCCACCTAGGATTTGGTTCCCAACACAAAGAAAAGGAAAGAATTGCCAGCCAGGATGCCCCACCCAGAAACTCCACCTAGGAAATTTCTCTGCAGAAAGAGGCAAGCCAGCAAATCCCTTAAATTCCAAAAAGGGAATTCCAAGAAGGAGCAGGAGCACTGCAAGGAACTTCCACCCAGGAAACTCCACCTAAGTAACTTGCAACCACACAACGGGAAACTAAGGAATTTCCACTCACAAAACTCCACCCAGGTAAGTCTTGCTGAGGAAGAAAAACTCCAGCACTTTCTAGCCAGGTAAGTCCACCTAGGCTATTTTTCCCCAAGACAAAGGAAAGCAAGGAATTGCCAGCCAGGATACCCCACCCAAGAAACTCCACCTAGGAAATTTCTCTGGAGAAAGAGGGAGGCCAGCAAATCCCTTAAATTCCAAAAAGGAATCAAAAAGGGAATTCCAAGAAGCAGCAGGAGCACTGCAAGGAACTTCCACCCAGGAAACTCCACCTAATTAACTTGCAGCCAGACAACGGGAAACTAAGGAATTTCCACTCACAAAAGTCCACCCAGGAAAGTCTTGCTGAGGAAGAAAGACTCCAGCAATTTCTAGCCAGGTAAGTCCACCTAGGCAATTTTTCCCCGAGACAAAGGAAAGCAAGGAATTGCCAGCCAGGATACCCCACCCAAGAAACCCCACCTAGGAAATTTCTCTGCAGAAAGAGGCAAGCCAGCAAATCCCTTAAATTCCAAAAAGGGAATTCCAAGAAGGAGCAGGAGCACTGCAAGGAACTTCCACCCAGGAAACTCCACCTAATTAACTTGCAACCACACAACGGGAAACTAAGGAATTTCCACTCACAAAACTCCACCCAGGTAAGTCTTGCTGAGGAAGAAAGATTCCAGCACTTTCTAGCCAGGTAAGTCCACCTAGGCAATTTTTCCCCAACACAAAGAAAAGGAAAGAATTGCCAGCCAGGATACCCCACCCAGAAACTCCACCTAGGAAATTTCTCTGCAGAAAGAGGGAGGCCAGCAAATCCCTTAAATTCCAAAAAGGAATCAAAAAGGGAATTCCAAGAAGCAGCAGGAGCACTGCAAGGAACTTCCACCCAGGAAACTCCACCTAAGTAACTTGCAACCAGACAACGGGAAACTAAGGAATTTCCACTCACAAAACCCCACCCAGGAAAGTCTTGCTGAGGAAGAAAGATTCCAGCACTTTCTAGCCAGGTAAGTCCACCTAGGCAATTTTTCCCCAACACAAAGAAAAGGAAAGAATTGCCAGCCAGGATGCCCCACCCAGAAACTCCACCTATTTCTGTGCAGAAAGAGGGAAGCCAGCAAATCCCTTAAATTATCTTAAATTCCGAAAAGGGAATTCCAAGAAGGAGCAGGAGCACTGCAAGGAACTTCCACCCAGGAAACTCCACCTAATTAACTTGCAACCAGACAACGGGAAACTAAGGAATTTCCACTCACAAAACTCCACCCAGGAAGTCTTGCTGTGGAAGAAAAATTCCAGCACTTTCTAGCCAGGTAAGTCCACCTAGGCAATTTTTCCCCAAGACAAAGGAAAGCAAGGAATTGCCAGCCAGGATACCCCACCCAAGAAACACCACCTAGGAAATTTCCCTGCAGAAAGAAGCAAGCCAGCAAACCCCTCAAATTCCAAAAAGGGAATTCCAAGAAGGAGCAGGAGCACTGCAAGGAACTTTTACCCAGGAAACTCCACCTAATTAACTTGCTACCAGACAACGGGAAACTAACTAAGGAATTTCCACTCACAAAACTCCACCCAGGTAAGTCTTGCTGAGGAAGAAAGATTCCAGCAATTTCTAGCCAGGTAAGTCCACCTAGGCAATTTTTCCCCCACACAAAGAAAAGGAAAGAATTGCCAGCCAGGATACCCCACCCAGAAACACCACCTAGGAAATTTCCCTGCAGAAAGAGGCAAGCCAGCAAACCCCTTAAATTCCAAAAAGGGAATTCCAAGAAGGAGCAGGAGCACTGCAAGGAACTTTTACCCAGGAAACTCCACCTAATTAACTTGCAACCAGACAACGGGAAACTAAGGAAGGAATTTCCACTCACAAAACTCCACCCAGGTAAGTCTTGCTGAGGAAGAAAGATTCCAGCAATTTCTAGCCAGGTAAGTCCACCTAGGCAATTTTTCCCAAGACAAAGGAAAGCAAGGAATTGCCAGCCAGGATACCCCACCCAAGAAACTCCACCTAGGAAATTTCTCTGCAGAAAGAGGGAAGCCAGCAAATCCCTTAAATTCCAAAAAAAGGAATTCCAAGAAGGAGCAGGAGCACTGCAAGGAACTTCAACCCAGGAAACTCCACCTAAGTAACTTGCAACCAGACAGCGGGGAACTAAGGAATTTCCACTCACAAAACTCCACCCAGGAAAGTCTTGCTGAGGAAGGAAGATTCCAGCAATTTCTAGCCAGGTAAGTCCACCTAGGCAATTTTTCCCCAACACAAAGAAAAGGAAAGAATTGCCAGCCAGGATACCCCACCCAGAAACTCCACCTAGGAAATTTCTCTGCAGAAAGAGGCAAGCCAGCAACTCCCTTAAATTCCACAAAAGGGAATTCCAAGAAGGAGCAGGAGCACTGCAAGGAACTTCCACCCAGGAAACTCCACCTAAGTAACTTGCAACCAGACAACGGGAAACTAAAGAATTTCCACTCACAAAACTCCACCCAGGTAAGTCTTGCTGAGGAAGAAAGACTCCAGCACTTTCTAGCCAGGTAAGTCCACCTAGGCTATTTTTCCCCAAGACAAAGGAAAGCAAGGAATTGCCAGCCAGGATACCCCACCCAAGAAACTCCACCTAGGAAATTTCTCTGCAGAAAGAGGGAAGCCAGCAAATCCCTTAAATTCCAAAAAAGGACTCCAAGAAGGAGCAGGAGCACTGCAAGGAACTTCAACCCAGGAAACTCCACCTAAGTAACTTGCAACCAGACAGCGGGGAACTAAGGAATTTCCACTCACAAAACTCCACCCAGGTAAGTCTTGCTGAGGAAGGAAGATTCCAGCAATTTCTAGCCAGGTAAGTCCACCTAGGCAATTTTTCCCCAAGACACAGGAAAGCAAGGAATTGCCAGCCAGGATACCCCACCCAAAAAATCCCACCGTTTTTTTTCCGCAGAAAGAGGGAAACAAGCAACTTCCACCACCACCCGTGAAATTCCACCTATGGAATTCATCTAGGAATTCCGCCCAAGAAGCAAGGAACTTCCACCCAGGAACTCCACCTAGGACATTTCTTGCAAGAAAGAGAGAAGCAAGCAATTTCTAGCCACGCGCTTCCACCCAGTTCGAATTTTTAATGAAAGGAATTTCCACCAAAGCCAAAATCGTATAGTACAGTACAACCTCAATACCATAAAAGACAGACTATTGACTAATGCGAAAGCATTTGCCAAGGATGTTTTCATTGATCAAGAACGAAAGCGAGGGGATCGAAACGGTGGACATTTGCCATTTGCACCAGGTACTGAACTGGTGGAGCGGTCGCCGGCAGCTCCTTTTTCCGTATATTTAAATAGTTAACTTCCGTATATTTAAGATGGTTGGCCGGGCCAGAGAAAACTTGCCCGGAGGTAGTATAAAATACCTATTGCGTTGTTTAAATATCCGTATATTTAAATGTAGGTACCGTACTATATATTTAATATATTTATATTATTTTATATTATATATTATATTGGATTATATTAGTAGAATTGAAGATTATTGAACCGTGGATCGAAAAATGGAGTTGCCGGAATTGGAGCTGTGGGCAAGCTTGAGGCTCCTGTGTAGCATTAGTTGTCCTGATGATTTTCAATGCTTAGCGATTCTATTCCTGGCTGGATGTGTTTGCAGCTGCAACACTATGAGTGCACCCTAAAGAGGCAGCAGAGGTCAGTCTAATCTGTAAAGCATACGATAAGATGATAGATGTATGAGTCTGAACATGTATTTGATATCATTTGTTCATCATTTGTTCATCATTTGTTCATCATTTGTTCATCTTATATCATCTTATTGTATAACATTTGTGCAGCCCCAAAATTCACTGGTGAATCATCTTTTCCCATTGGCCATGGGGATTTGCCGAGGTCACCATGCTGGCGAATCAAAACATGCTGATCGTCACGATGCAGGCGCCCGCCCTTTGTGTAACACGAGGAATGGAAGAAATGCAACGGTGATGGGAAAAAAGGAAAAAAATAAGGAAGATTCATCAATACATATCAATACATAATTTGGGTATGCTATTGTCAGACAAACCCAAATGTTTGAGTTTACTGGCGATTGGTGGGATCCATATTACTCTGTTTTTCTGTTTTTCTCCTGGATGCTTAGCATTCGTGGAAAAATGTGTTTGCCCTCTCTAATTTTGCCTGGCAATGGATAATCCCTTTGATTGTCGGGCCAGCCATCTGAAATTACCAGAGGGCACAGAAACAATTATCACATCATCACATCCCACGGTCTCTATGAACCCACTTTTTTGATCATTTTTTGAAAACCCAACAACTTTCACAATTCCGCTGCTGTCTCTCGATTTTCTTTTGGTGATTTTTGGTGTGTGTGTGTATGAGGCGGGAAGGAATGAACAGTTCCAAGTGACAGGAGCCTGGATATTTTTTTTCTGAGAGTGGGGTCCCCCAAATCTCATGTTTGATCACCGTTTCCCAGTAATTAAATATTGGTAGATATCTATCCATATTGGTTGGACACATACCCAAAAATTATAGCCTAGTGAATATCAACAAATTTCCTATATCATAGTTGGTTACATTTATATTTATATCTATCCCCATGTCTAATTCTGACACCTCTATTAAGTTTCCTCCATGCATCCATCCATCCATACATACATACATACATCCATCCATCCATCCATGCATGCATGCATGCATGCAGACAGACAGACAGACATACATACATACATAATATAGGTAGATCTCCATGGAAGCCGTTGTCCCTTTGGTTGATTAATTACTAGGGGTCACTCCCATTGAACAAGTTTTCGGATGTTTAGGTAAATGATGACAAGTGGATAAGTGGTAATATCAAACCAGGCCAAAAGAATGTTCTTGAATATAGTCCACAATCTTTCTGATGCTTCAATTCCCCACTTTCAATTTTCTTGAGCGGAACCAACACACTGGGGCCCTTCCAATCCGGGTTTCGTCTCTTTCAGGCCTGTCACCGTCACACCGGGTCGGTTCTGGCCATGTTGAGCAAGGCTGGAGTATTCTGGAGCACCAGGGTCAAGTAAATTGGGTGTACCCCAAATTGGTTTCTTCAAATTGGTTTGTAAAGACTGACTGAATGGGCCGAGATCATCCAACATCAGCAGGTTAATACTGCTTATATAAATTGCATGCTAGGATATACTAGGATATATAGATGGATATAGTAGGCCAAAATTGGCGTGTTGAGTACGTTGATGTTGAAGATTTTGGTTCGTATCACTACTTGCTATTTTTTTTCCTGGGTGAAACCGTTTTTTATGCATACCCCAGCTTCTCAGAATAAATTGGCTAGCGGCTAGCCAATTCACACCACTATTTGGAAGGTCTTCTGCCAGACATACGAAAGGTTGATTGATCACATATGTCTAAGAGATTCTAAGAGCAAGAAGTACGGGCTCCAAAAACCTGGCCTTTTAAACATCAACGAGTTTCAGGAGGCCGGATGTGGCCATAAACATCCCTGCCGAGGCTTGCAGCCGGTTGAACCTGTCCGACTTGGCCAGCGAGTGTGAGCAGGTGAGAACCATCATGCAGGAGCGATGGGATTCCGCTGCATTCCGCTGCATTCCATGCGTGCCAGAGCTTGAAGCTTTATGTTTTTGATTGTTTTTGTCTCCCTAAACCCTCCTGAAATCAGGGTTTCTGCTAAAGCTTGGTCACGGGATTCCACGTGCCAGAGGACACGGACACAATGTTTGCCACCTTGCGTGATTCTTCCACGGCTGACCTTTCACAGGCCATGACTGTGGGCTGCGTTGGTTGAGATATTTGGAGAGTCTCCCACTTGCAGGATCATTCCACTTAGAAACTGGTTGGTTGTTAGCTATAGACTATAGCACTCAGCTATAAGTATATACACATACACAACTTATTTATGTATGTATATGAGTGCATATGTATACAGGATAACCATGGATAACCCCATTCACTGCGATGATCCTCGACACTTTCCTTGGATGGAGACGATACCCTGATGTCACACATATGACATGTTTCTGAGTTCAAATATGGGTTTATTTGACTTCAGTTTCTCATCCTACCTGGAATGATGAGATCAAGTTGACAAAAAATGACATAAGTTGACATAAGTTGACTGACGATTTCAAGTTTTTGGATGTTCTTTGGACCCTGGGTGGTCCTCTCAAAGCAGATTCTTCTTGTGCATCTCAGCTCCAGCAGTCCAGCGGCAGGTTCTTGCAGATGTCAAGAAGTATGCTTCCGAGGTAGTGGAGGTGCCCTGATTCGGCACGGTTTCCCACTTTACGGCCATGTTTTTTCTGAGAGCATGGTGATAGAATGGGATAAACATGGATAAACCCTAGAATTGATTGGGGTTACAAATTTTGAGATAGGGCAATGTTTGCGTTTCTGCCACTGCAAGAACGATGTGGGAAAACTTGGAGATATGCCGTTTGGGAGATTTTGCAGATGGTGATGGGAAGCAACTGGTGCAGATCCTTCATGGGATTTACAGTATATGGTCCTTTAATTCGCCTTCTATGCTGACATTTCATGACAGCGACTTTTTTCTTTCCCGAACCAGGCCGAATCGCGAGAATTGCAATCAAGCCTCAAGCAGCGATCAGAGGACGGTGCTGGACAATTTGCTTGACACTCCATTCCCACATCATTCCTGCAGATAGGAAGTGAAGGAACACAACTATGCATGGTAAAACAGGGATACTGTGTGACACCATGCGTTCATAGTTTTTTTGAGTTCCATTTGTCTACAACGATTCCAAAAGATTTACCAGTTGGCCAGTCCTTCCCCAGGCTTCCCCCAGTTGTCAAAACTGATAGGCTGCGGAGCACCAGCTGAATGCCACTGGGCTGCAACAGTACATTGTACGTCATCCTTTTGGTGCCTTGAAGTGCTTCTAATCCACAAGAAATGTTGACGTGGAAACTTTAACACATGGGCTATGTCCGATCCAAAATTCATGTTCTTACAAACCCTGTTTTTGGGGTTCGGATTCGATCTTAGTTTTCAAGGTAGATCACTTCTTCCAACCATCCTTTTTCAGGTGTTGCCAAGTCAAGGTAGCTAGCCAAGCCGCGACCTCATTTTATCCCCATTGAATGGACATGTAATACATTTTGGGCCATTCCCCAGTTTGACACCTACGCAGATGTTAGTTTAGAATACATATTATTTAGCCGTATTTTTATATCTATACAGATACATCAGATCAGATCTGTGCCCCACATTCTGCAAATCCACCATTTTGCAAAGGCGCCCATTTGAGAAGCCTGCAACTATGGCCTCAAAAAATTAGCATGTTGCCAAATTAGATTGTGAATATCTAGAGAGATTAAGGTAAAAAATCTTAATTTCTGTACCAAAAAAAACAAAAATATACTTGGGGTACAGAAAACCCATCGCCGGAGTCGCTTGAGGAGCGTTTCAAGACCTTCAGCGACCGGCTCCTGGCAGATGCCGGGGCTGCAGGCCCGCTGTTGATCATTGGGAAGGACCAAAGTTCGACTGGCAAATGAAGTCACTCTTTATTTCGGGGTTACATAAGCATAAATAAATAAATATATAAATAAATAAATATATCTATATTATTATTATTATTATATATATACCATATATATAATATTATATATACATGCATGATATATAATATTATATATACATTCATTATATATAATACTATAAATACATGCATTATATTATATGTAATTATATAATATATAATATATAATATATGATATATTATATATTATATATTAAATATTATATACATAATATTTAATATAACATATATCATATAACATATATAATATATAATATATAATATATAATATTTAATATATAATATAACATCTATAATATAACTTATAAAATAACATATATAATATATAATATATAATATATAATATATAATATATAATATTATATATAACATATATAATATATAATATATAATATATAATATATAATATTTCATGTGTAATATAACATATATAATATAACATATATAATATATAAAATAAAATATACAATATAAAACATTATATATAATATATAATATCATAAATACGATATACAGTCACCGACAGAATTATGGGAAAAAAAAACGTTTCAATTTACAGGCGCCGCCTGTGTATGATAGAAAAGTTACGAACCTTTTTGTTTTTCCATAATTATTGTTTCCATATTGTTTTTTTTTCCATAATTCTGTCGGTGACTGTGTGTCCATCGATTCGCAATTTGAATGCATTTTAAGGGGGAATATTGAATTATAGAAAATATGTGTCTAAAGATCTGGTATATGCCCCTAAGTCTTCCATTGATATACATAATATCATGTGATGTTCGCAATTTGAATGCATTTTAAGGGGGAATATTGAATTATAGAAAATATGTGTCTAAAGATCTGGTATATGCCCCTAAAGCCTGCCATTGATATACATAATATCTGGAAAATTCGTTTTTCCAAGCCACCAATTGGGTTGATACTACATACTTGCATTTGCATACATATTTCCATAACCCCCAAAAAAAACGGGTTTGAATTGTGGATCCATGACATGTCCAACAGGTGGAGCCCCAAACATTAATTATGGAAAAAATAATTATGGAAAAACCGGTCAATCTGCCCTAGCCCCCTGATTTCACAGGAAAAATCAATTATGGAAATAATGGCCACCTCCAAGAATTATGGAAAAAAAAAAGGTTCGGATCACTTCCGGGATATTTTGAACCCTTATGGGGAAAAATCCAATTATGGAAAAATCGGACGCAGGCGCCGCCTGTCTAAGTTGAACGTTTTGTTTTTTTCCATAATTCTGTCGGTGACCATAATATAAAATATATAATATATAATATATTATTATATGATATATAAAATATAATATATAATATATAATATTTAATATATAATATATAATATATAATAGAATATATATAATATAATATATAATATTTAATTATAACATATAAGATATATTATATCATATAATATATAATATATAATATTTAATATATAATATATAATATTTAATACATATTATATAATATATAATATATAATATTTTATAATATATAATATATAATATATAATATATACTATATAATATATAATATATAATATTTTATAATATATAATATAATATATAATATATACTATATAATATATAATATATAATATATAATATATAACAAAGAATATATAATATATAATATATAATATTTAATATATATATATATTATAAAATCTATGTATACGCATGTATACCTAGTAGCCCCCAAACTAATCAGGCGTTAATTCTGGTTTATTCATTTTGGTTGACATCAGGAGAAATGACGTCTTTGCGTGTTCTTCTTTCAGGTTTATAAACTATTTTTATTGAATGGGTCTAGATATTTATACATCAAAAGTTCGTTAACACATTCCAAAATAGATGGGTAATGACCAGCTTTTTTGGGGGCCATTGATACCCTTAGTCCATTGTCCTCAAGGTGGTGCAACTCCGGAAGGTGGTCGCAAGGTGGGTCATGCGAGTTTGGAGCAGGTTTTTTTTGGACCGCTTGAAGTCATTTAGGGAATAATTAAGATGAAGGCAAACTCAAGAATACATTTAAGTTCTAGGTTCTTGGCGGAATGTGGGCCCAGTGGTGTTGGGGGGATGGGCCCAAGTTTTTTTTTTTTTAATGGGAAGATTATTGTCAAAACCCATGGGATGGAGATCGCAGCCCTGAGGTGGGCGAAGCTCAACTGTTGAAAAAGATGACCAACAGGACTGGGTCACCGACCTACTCGGGCGAGGTTTTTGTATGACAAGATGGGCTCCCCTATAGTTATGAGATGGTTTATATCCCCCAATAACTACAGTTATCCATAAATCCTAGCTATATAACATGTATAACCTACTCATAAACCAACTTAGCACACTATGGGGCCCCAACTTGCCCCATGCAGTGATCTGTGCTCCAGGATGACAGACTTCGAGAGTCAAGTCTCCTCGCAGATCCAGGCATAAAACGTGGCAAAGCACCAGTTTTCCCAAGGGTTTGGATCTTTTCAAGGCGGAAAGATGCCAAATCCATGCCAAATATCCACCCATTGTGCGTTTTCAGCAGTTTGATTCATCTGGTAAATATGTGTAAATATGAGATATTAAATTATATCATTTACATATAATGAATCGTGAATATCCATTCATAGCCATCAATTGTCCATTGAGCATCCATGCCATCTTTGCCCTTCCATGACCACCACCAGCCATGGTCAGGCCTTGTCGCATGATGTTGAGAAGAAGATCGCCTTCCTGGGAACCCAGTTGCATGGCAGCCATAGGGGTGACATGGGGAGCCCCTAGAGGCTGAAATCTCGTCATTTTTTTTTCGATGGGATGTAGCCTCCACAGGTGTAGTGTTTTTTTAAGGGTTTTTTTGATGATTAGATAGGTGTTGCCATTCATCAAGTTGCACTCAACCACAATTCTGGGTAAGTTTTTCAGGACTTCACTGGCCGTTCGTGGGCCGATACAAAAATATCATCAAAACGGCGAACTGCTCAGGCTTGGAAAAATCTACGATAAAGAGGTTGCACAGAAAGATTGATTTCATTCGGTTCTGGTGCGCTGCATCCTGACAGTTACCACTGTATCGGTGCTTGTCAATGGACCCCTTGGCATTATTTCCCTTCGTTTGTTTTTCAACTTGACTCTGACTCTGCAAATTATCCCTGAGTGCTTTGCCTCAAGAAAATCCCCAGGATGTCTAGGGTTTCCGGCCGGTCACATTCTATACTGTATCGCAAATCGGCACAAGATTTGGCCCAGAATTATCGTTGGGTCCCAGGCGAATGCCAGGTGGAGAAGCAGGCAAGTTGGATGTGGGTTGGATGTGGGTTGCTGCAAAAGTGGAGTGACCATCGTCGTCAGAATGCTGGTTCCAGTGTCCATATGTTTCCAAGAAAAAAATCGGATCCAATCATCCATTTGAGTAATTATAAATATTTATCAATATTTTAGATGTTTAAATGGTTTTAATATGTTTCAATTGATTTTATGTAAATACCCAGAGGTTTCAATTTGAGTATGGATGCAATTTGTCTGCTGATCCTTGGCAGCTCCTGGCGTGGATAGCCTCTCACACGAGTTGGATTCCGTGAAGTACGACATGGGTGAGCTAAAGGACCTGTGGGGTCTGTGGGCACCAAGATCTCCTTGACCTAGGACCTAGGGCCTATGATTAGTAAGGTCAATCACTCCAAACATTGTGGATATTGTTGGAGTTACAATTTGTCATTTACAGTTAGTTGACCAGATCTATGCATTTCATGAGTCTTCTTGATTTCTTAGTCTTCTTAGTGGTTTGTTTAAGCAATTTTCTCCCAAGGCAAAGTGACATAGAAAGGTGGAGCATCAACCATTTATAGATCATGTCATCATGTCCTTGGGAACAAAAATCATGACTTTCCCAGCACCTTGACCCAATTTACATGTCCATCACTTGGAGGTAAATCCGCCATTTCTGGGCAACATTGATTTATGATTATGTATGTCCCATAATATCACAGTCGTTTTCTTGATTATATCATGGTTGGTTTATATATTGTTTATATCATTTATATCTCTCCTCATTTTTGATGATGAAATGCCCTATTGGAATCTGATATGGATGATATGGACCTATGGAGGACGTGAACACCCCACCTCGATGCAGGACGTTCTGCAGAGTGCCAAGGCGGAAACGGCCCAAGTGAAGCGAATCGTCCTGTCCTGCGAGCGAGACATGGAGGCGCAGAAGGGCATGAAAAACACCCCCGAGAAATCACGGTCTAGGAAGGGAATTTACATTAACTTGTATAATTATATTACATGTTATTGCGTTGTTTGGGACCATTTATGGGATGTTTGATATTAGGGGATGGGATTAATCACAATCAACATTTCGATTCTGAGATGATTAGTGATTGACAACCATGTTTGAGTTCGATTTCACTGAACTGGCCATCCTTCCTGGTGTTTTGATGGTTGAGCCTGTGAGGTGTTTTGATCACTAGAATTTAGAAAATTTCCAGGATTCAGAAAACCTCTTCTATAGTATCTATAGTAGATTCACAGGCAGTTTCAAGAGGCAACTCTTCTACTGGTAGTGAATCACTGAATTTAGCGACGTCCAAAAAAAGATAGAAACAATATTTGGCACTATTTTAGTAGCATATAACGTGATATAACAGGTAGAAACCAATTTTATATGTGGGTCAAAAACCTACCATATTTTTGGGGGAATCTCCATCCATCATCCATAAACCATATGTAATCACCATAAACCATCTATGTTAGGGCACCACCAGGCTGTTGATTCGCCACGTCGTCCAGGACTTCACGGCGGCCATGGATGCGGTGAACGTCGACCTGGATGAGATGAGAGCGCGAGTGGACTCCACCCATTCGATCATCACTTCGCGGCAGAGAATTGAGGTGCCAGGGCCTGCCAGGGGATGCAGTGGCTAAGCCAGGGGAGCCTTTAGAAAACACCAAAAAACGGTTGCAACCAGCTGGGATTTTCATGAACTATCGAATTTTATTGGGTTTATGGGGTTTTAAACTATGACACATATGGGGAATATATATGAATATATGGAGATACAATTGATAGATGATGGTTGGTTGATGGTAAACAAAGGCTTATACTACCCGTTATACAATTTCGTTCTGGGGTTGGGACCGGAGATGACAATCCATGGGAATTCCGTCCTTAACCGACCCGGATTGACGAGGGTTTTGAACACTGTTCATTTGTTCTTGATCTTTGGAAAAGGTGGCAAACCAGCCTGGTTAGATCGATTAATTACATAGCGGGTGTCAGGAATTCTGTCTATGGAGGCAAAAGAAGCATGACAAGTTCCATGTCTACGTACCACGGCACTGCCGAACAATGAACGTCTCCTATGAACGAAGTTCGGTGCGACAGCCTTGTATGCCCAGTCATTTTATGTGTTAAATCCCATCATAAACTATCATCAACCTCCAGTTGTGGATGGTTTATGCCGCTCGTTTCCAGTCATTGGGTATGTTTGGTGTGTTTGCACTAGTGGTTTGCTGCTCAAATCCCTATCTTGCGCCTGTTTGTTGGTTACATCACCCAGGCCACCATTACGGCGGAGATCTCGACCATGCGACTGGACATGGGAGATATGCAGGCCTGAAACGCCGAAAGCGAACTTCACCTGGAACTTTACCATCCAGTGGTTAGAGTTAAAGAGCTATGAGTGTCGATATTCCGAGGTACTAAGAGTTTCCCGAGCACATGATAGTGTAGTACTTTATGTGTTTGCCATTTTGATGTGAACATATGAAACCTTCTTGAAGCTAACAGTCTCCAACCGGCAAAACGCATATTTCTTTTGGCAGAAATGTAAGATTGGCAGAATCATGGGTCCCATATAACAGCGCGCAGTATCCATAAGGATTGTTCTACTTCACAATCATCAACCAACAGGGTCATCAAGCATAAGAATGGGGTAAGCCGGGTAAGCCAGAAGTATCCACAAGTGGAATGCTACGACTGTAACCCCAGTTGAATTGGGATATAGGCTTTCAACATGGTGAGCCTTGAAAACCAGCACGAGATGCTACTGGAAAGATCATCATCAGTCATCTGTCTTAGTCATCGCTTTGTAGACAGAAGATTGGCAAGTGCGGTCGGGTTCCAAAGATGTTCGACGGTTGGTGGTTTAGAAGGTTGATGTTCTTTCATCGAGGATGAGTGACGCATCTTGACTGGACTTTCTCATGACGAATTTTAGTTGCTGTAATTATTCCGATCGTATGATTGGTTTGTGGTTCAATCGGTTCAATGCTTTTGTTTTCATCCCTTTAAATGACCCCAATTCTGTCCTATTACATAACCTCCAACCAGAGTTTATTTTTTCTCTTGAACCAAAAATCTGATTCTTAGGCTTTGGTGATGTTCTGGTTGGTGGTGTGAACCATTTTTCATTTTGCATCTTTGGTAGGATGATCCGAACTGATCCATTTTTTGGGGAATGTAGTAGCGAATATTACAATACATTACATATATCAGTATATCTATGATATATTATAAATAAACAAATAAATATCATATATTTGGATATATTTGGGACCTAACCACCAACCAGTGTTATATCCCCCAGTTTTGATGCCTATCAGGAAGCCTTAAAGGCGCACGACGCTTGGATGGAGGCCGGTGGCAGTTTCAAGGGACCTTTGCTATGCTGAATGTATAATTAGTATAGATTATGTGTGCATGTTTACCATTATATGTGTGTATGATCATGATTTAACATGTATATAATATAATAATAACAAGAATAATAATGATAAATAATAATAATAATAATAATATATATATATATATTGTAATTACTATTATGAACATCATAACTCCCCCATTATAATAAAACAGTTCTGTGACTGTATCTAGGATACCGACTGTAGCATCTGGGATGCTTGACGTCGGCTTGGGACCTGCTGCAGGACGTATCCCAGAGCCTGCAGGAGGCCCATGAACGCTGTCAGCAGCTTTCGGAGGTGCCCAGATGGAGATTTGGGTTGGTATATGGGCAATATATAAACCAACTATGATGTGGATATTGATTTGGATATTTTTAGATTATAATAGGACAATTCCAAAGCTATATTGATATTTGGGCTGATATGAAAAAGGGTGATTTACCCACAAGATATCTCCATTTTAGCAGGCAAATGGATGTTTTTAACCTTTTTGAGTATCCTATTTTCAGACGCACTCATTTCGATGTTTCCTAGAATTGCGGAATTCTAAAACTATCAGTTTCCCTACTACAAATAGACTTCAGACCGATTTGATTTAGGTCCATTGTGTCCCGAATTTCCAGAAACCACCGAAGAGGATGGAGTGCAGCTACAAATATGGGCAGTTTCACTTTAAAAAGACGCTCAAATTATGGTTGCCTTCTTGGCGGTCAGCTAAGTCAGCTAACAAGAAACTGAGGATATCAGCAGGAATAATGGGGATAGAAGCATTCCAGATGGGGATATCGACCTGCAAATGATGTGTGTTCACTGAGGGGTCATACTTTCACGTATGTCATGAACGTCTCGCAAGCAAGTCCCTTTTCACCTAGCAGTGCTCCGTAGAAGTTTTCTTTTCCCGTTGAGAACTCCTAGGAGGCGTATGTTTTGGTTGCCAATATCTCCAGTCAGCTTGCCAATGATCACATCCTTAGGATACTCTACTCTTTCTTTATGAACAAGGATTATATACACATTATTACACTCCCCCAAGTTAACATAGACCCTGCCGTAGTTGGGGGTTGGAAGATTACTTTCCACTAAAGCACGTCTGCTTTCAGGGTCTATGTTGATTTGGTGGAGGGTAAATGACCGTGCGGACATTTCAAACAGAACATCAATGTGGTAAAATTGTTGGCACGTGTGTTGTCAATCACTGAAGTGTCACATGTGGACAAACAGTAATGTGGTAAACCCAATGACAACCCCCAAGTTCTCATGGTCAGTATCCAACCATTTCTGGTGATATGGGGGGTGACTTTATGGGTTTACCACATTTGTTTCCCAAAAACAATCTCTCTGCCTTTGCAGCTCATCGGCAGGACATCGTTGTGCATGCACAGCAAACGCAGGCAGCGTTGCGCAACATGGATTAATTCTGATTATCCCATTTCAAGTTATCCCAGCAAATATCCCATTAATGATGGATGGATATTTAATGGGATAAGGTACTTTGAAGATCCATTTGCACCTTGTGTGTCCTTGTCTGAAAAAGGCAGAATTTGGAGACTATCCAGTACTTTCACCTCAATGACTTTCGCAGCTTTTTCTTTGGCACACATATATTTATACATATGGAGGTTTCCTGAAATAGGAGCACCCGCAAATCATCCATTTTAATAGATGTTCAGTTGTAAACCATCCATTGCGGGGTACCCCCATTTTAGGAAACCCCTGAGCAGAGGGATCCCCTACATCGGTGTAAAGCAGGCGAAACTGGATGCGAAGACAGACCTCACTGCCTGGAATGATATGAAACTTGGCAAGAAAACTATTGTCTGTGCAAAACCCACAAGGCGTTGTCTTGGAATAGGATACCCAACAAAAATCCTATTGTCTGTCCTGTCATCATTTTCCCATGAAAATCTGTTTTTTTGTGGTATTTGTCCTGGGCAACAAGGCACTCAAGGGCGAGACATGTTCACATTTGTGCCAGAATTGCTAGTGCGAGACTGTATTTGAGTGGTGCCATGCTTTGACTCTGTTGAAGCGGAATGTTGGAGCAGCAGCAGCCAGAACATGTTTCGCATGGTACCGTCGGGTTGTATGGCTGTAGAATTAGTCAACTTCGGTTTTGAATCATCCAGTCTCTGGGCCATCATGGCCATATCAGTTCTGTATCTGACATCCCCGGTATGGTTGGTTTATATAATCTGTTATCATCTGTTATACAATCCAATATCCCCATGGTTGGGATGGTCCCCTGTCAATCCTGGATTAGTGGTCACCTCTGGGCTGTTCCAGGGTCTGCCCCACAGGAATGATGACATTGATGCTTCTGTGAAGACAGCGCCCAGCTCAGCCTTGTGTTTTGGTCGAAAAATATACACTCACTCAGCTATGTATGGCCCAAACTAAGAGATTCCATAGAGATTCCATAGATCCTACACCCTACTTGTGTCTTCCCCGCACGTGAGGTCCGAGACATGGCCAGCGCGCTACGCTTGGAGGTGGACTCGCGACGGCGGAAGGTCGACGAGGCGACAGCTGGTGTCCCAGCTGTAAATGGTGGTGAATAACGATGGTTACCCTCTGGTAAACTAACATAACTATGGAAAATCACCATTTTTAATGGGAAAATCCACTATAAATGGCCATTTTCAATAGCTATGTTAAATTACCAGAGGGTAATAAGGATGGTTACCCTCTGGTAAATTAACAGTTGGACCCTGAAAATAGCCTAGTTTCAATGGAAACTAATCTTCCAACCCCGATGACTGGCAGGGTCTATGTTAATTTACTGATGGTTAATAATTAATAACGATGGTTAATAATGATGGGATATGATATACCATGATATACCCATTAGAATGGTAAATATACCGGTAATCATGGGACATATAACATTAATGGGATGTTTAATATTGATAATAATCTGGTTGGTGGTTTGGAACATGAATTTTATGACTTTCCATTGGGAATTTCATCATCCCAACTGACGAACTCATATTTTTCAGAGGGGTAGGTATACCACCAACCAGATGGTGGTTTTAGAAACCATGGTTCTATAAATGGTGTCATTCTATGAATGGTTATATAAGTGGTGGTTATATCATGTTATATCTATAAATGAATTATAAATGGATATTTACCTGGATTGAACTACGCTCTGGTAATTTAACATAGCTATTGAAAATGACCATTTATAGTGGATTTTCCTATGAAAAATGGTGATTTTCCATAGCTATGTTAAATTACCAGAGGGTAAATGGTGCTTTTTCTCCAGCTATAAATGGTGTTTTTTTTCCCAGCTATCATGGGAAACATATGGAGCTAAATGGAACAGATAAACTAATGGAGGTTTATGGAGCTTGTTATGGGAAACATATGGAAACATATGAAAAACCAGGAGAAATGCTGGGAGAATGAGATGATCCTCGAACTAGCCATGGAAGTTTGTGGGATATATGGAAAAAACATCGATAAATCATCTATAATGGGACCATCATCGAATTATGGTGGATGTTAGCATCTGTAATGGCACTTTTTTTACTGGAAATTTCTGGGAAATTCGCGAACTACATGCTGGTGGATGGCCAGAGAGTATGTGGAATATCCCCCAGCTGGATTCGGTCAATGGGTTATGGTCCATAACCGTTATGGACAAGAACAACACGACTTTTTAGCTGGGATGCACATCCAAGCATAAAGTGTCCTTAGCCGGTCATCTATATATTGGTTTATACAGCCAATGTGTGGTTATGAGTTTGTTACCCAAACAAATACGGAAACAATCCAAAATCTATATAATGGTGAGAACGTCCTTTTCCCATTAATCAACATGGGGATCAGCAAAACATGAAATCTAGCAATCTATTTTGGTGGGACGAAGATATAGTAGAGCCATGAAAATGTCTAACGCTCATATAACTAGTAAACCCCCAAAAAGATAGAAGAAACCTGAAGTAATTTACTATCTTTTTAAGGGACTTGGCTTTATCCATCTTTATCCCAGTATCCGTTGATAGCAACAGCCACCCATCGGGACCAGCTTGTCTTGGAGGCCTTATCCACCTTTCGTAGCGACTTAAAGAGGTTGGATGAGAAGGCCATGATTGGGATCAGGGGATTTACTCGGCAATTTTTCACGTAGCTATGGGAAAAAACACCAGTCTCAATGGCTTTTATTTGGCTAAACAATCATGATAGGTTTCATAAGTCATTTATAAATGGGCCATTTTCCATAGCAATGTTGAATAATCAGAGAGCAACCAACAAAACACGAGGACGTTATTGGGAGATAACTGATAATTCTGGTGATCTCTTGCAGTTTGCGAAGTGGAACATCACCAGGAAATGTATAGGTAAATTATTCATCGAACGTTGGCCATGGCTTCAGTAGCTATGTTCAACTACAGGAGGGTACCATCAAGTAATTTTTCACCTAGATATGGGCTTGACATAAATTGATGGGAAATTCACCGCTTTGGAACATGTGATTTTTTTCAACATTAGGTCGGTGTTACATATCTGAAGAACTTAGTGGTATATGCCAATCCCGTACGTCTATTGAGTCTATTGTATGCGTGGTTAAATCTATGGACATAAATTTGGTAGTTCTTCCAAGATGGGAGTACTTAACATGCCCTTGCCTTACATTTGGGTGATTTATGGGGGAGGTTATGGGGGTAAATGTACATAGGTTTACGAAGAACTTACCATAGATGCACCATCATGCCAGTGGGTAGAGACGGCCGCGGGTCAATGGAGTCTTAGTTTCAAGGTCTTGGATGCTGTTTGGCGACATGGCGACATGGCTATTGGCCAAGGTTTAAACCAACCAAGCCACAAGTTGTTGTCATTTTGAGTGGCCATCCGAGACTTTTGAGTGTCCAATGACTTGACCCAATAGCCACTGTCAGCGGCTTCCGCTCCCCTGATCACTGTTTTTCTTCCATGTTCTTTCCCGGTTGGTTCGAAGGAGTGCTTTATGCATTGGGTCAAACTTCGTTCCAATGAATCCAACCATCCAAGTTTCTCAGCGTATTGAGCCATCTATTCCTAGGGCCATCATAGCCATATCCGTTATATATCCCATTGTATTATCGTGGTTGGGATAGCACCTTAGCAACCCTCAAACACATCGAAACATATCGAAAAATAAAACCCCACGAAGATATTGAAGATGCATATACATACACATATTTATATATATATATATTATATTATTACCATTATATATACGTAATATAATGGTAATTTCCTTTTATCCTTTTGGGTTTCCATCAACATCTCCATTTGGTTGATGGTCACCTCAAGCAACAAATCCCACACAGCCTCTGCTGGGCAGCTCAGCTCCGAGGCCGACTCTCAAGTGGCCGAAATTCAGCGAGCCGCAGAAGAGTCGATGGCAGTGCTGATGCCCAGCATTTGTTGAGCATTCCATGAAATCCTGGTTGGTTCATAGGGCTTCCCTATTGGATTATTATAATGCCCCATATATATCCATATATATATATATATGTATATATATATATATCCATATATTATCATATATTGGGTCATATAATCCTCTATAATCATCTATAATCCCCCATAGATTGGGTAGTATAATCCCCGAACTAATCATCAACCAACAGGGGTTTAGCAGCCACTGCTCAGATAGTAGGTGAAGATGTTTCAACATAGGCCGCCCCCCCAAAAAAACAGAAAACTCTTCGTTTAAATATACTTCTTGATGCCGAAACCATATAATTATTAAGATTGCCACCAAAAAACATGATGATCAACATATTCCAGTATGGGTTAAGGGAAGATCTGCAGGAAACCCCATTATGTAAGGCTAGAAACCATGGTTTCCGGCTAAGATTTTCCCTTAAACCAATCCATTGAACACTATGTTTTTCGCGCATCATTTTTGGCCTCTGCTCGGGTCTGAGTCAATTTGAATTTGAACCCCAAATTGATGCACTGGCCATTTTGACAGTCGTGGGGCACTGGCTGGGAAATCCCTGTACAACTGGAGGTTTGAATAGGAAAATCATCTATATTTAATTGGGGAATGTCATGTTTGACTATTGGAGTGTATTGTCACTGCTGTATGGGATTGTTTGCTGAAAAGGATTGTTTTCAATGAAAGCCACGGCCACTCTTACTGCAACGCTTGCCTTGAGATGGTACTGGTACAGATTCTGCGAAGTAGCCACCTGATTCAAGGTCTACCAGGCTACCAGTGCTTACTCATGTTCCAGGTTCACCAGTGAGATTTTCATCAGGACCTGTCAGTGAAGTATGTTTTTTTGTTTTCACCCATCAGTTGCCAGTGGTTCTGGTGGTGAAGGCTGTGAACCAGCGCTTGGAGGACAGCGTGGACAGCCATCTTGCGCCACCTTGTGGGAAATGGCCGCTATGAGATAGCTATTAAACATCGTGAATCAATGGCATATGAATGGACTATCAATGGATATTAGTGGATATTAGTGGATATTAGTGGATATTAGTGGATATTAGTGGATATTAGTGGATATTAGTGGATATTAGTGGATATTAGTGGATATTAGTGGATATTAATGAACATGAATCAATATTAGTGGGTATTAATGGGATATGAATGGGATATTGATGACGATATGGCGGGACATATAACCAACTAATGGACTTTTTTTTGGCTTTGGTCCGATCCCAAAATGGCGTGGCCGTCATGGGGAAAGCACTGTTCTTGTCACCATTATCGTTATTCGTGTTACAATCATGATACATAATATGTATTATATGTATTATATGTATATTATATTTCATGATATTCCATTACCATTTATTACTCTTGTCATGAGTGTCATCTTACACACAATTCAATAGACATAGATGTGTAGTATATATATATATATCTAAATATCTAGGAGCCTCTCTCTGAGCAACCTACAGTACCTACCAAGCTAAGAAATCTATCGATCAATCCATCTATCTCTCTATCTGTGTACCTACCTGCACCTCTCTGTCTACCTGTCCGTCCACCTGTCCCCCTACCTGTCTGTGTAGATGTCTGGATACCTGCCGGTCTATCTGTTTATGTCAGGCTTCCCAATCTATTTGACCTTTCTACCTGTCTATCTGTCTTTCTATCTGAACTTTACCTGTAGCAGGTAATTCGTATGTAGTGGTTTGTCCATCTCCACCTTCAAATGTGGATCCCATGCAAAACCACTTTCCACTCTACTTTATTGACCCCTCAAGAACCTGAACCTTTGAAATCACACAAATCGTGGTTCCATTCAGGCACCATGTCTGAGCCTTGTAAAGGCAGTAACATTGCCAAATGGAGCCCCGAAATGAATAGATGCACCATTAGACCGGGGTTTCTGCAGGGGTGTTTGTTGATAAAGGGAACGGAATTTACATCCACAGCACCTCAAGCTACGTATAATTTCCAATGACCATGGCAGGAGCGTTCACAGCACTCCCGGGACTTGGAAGCAACGTTGAGTCAGACATCTCAGGAACCATAGCAGCCATAGCATACAGCGATGGTGAGTTGATGCGTGCACATCTTGGAAATGTCGCTCCTTTTGCGTGTGTGTGTGTGCGTATATAATCGTATAATATATATATAATGATATTTTTTTAAACAAATTATTATTATTAAAATTATTTATTATTATTAATACTATTAATTATTATATGTTATCCACATATATATATATATATATGTACATATATATATAACATAGTATAATACATATATATATATATATCCAATATTCTCCAACTAAAGCACTGACCGTGGAACTTTCTTGACATTGTTGAAGAATCAGTGATTGAAATTCCGCGTCCAGCTGCAGCTCTGTTCCAAGATCGCCACGCGGATGCGCATGCCAGCATGAACGCGAAGGCAAGGGGAGATTGGAAAGCCATCCTCAAACCAAGTGGCTACTGTAGGGTCTATCGCAAATCCCCTAAATGGAACATGTCCTTTGGTAAACTAACAGTTGAAAATGGCCCATTTATAGTTGATTTACCCATTAAACATGTTGAATTTCCATAGTTATGTTAGTTTAACAGAGGGTAAATGGTGGATCTTCCAGCAAACAATGTTTCATCAAATGGGCCATGAGCTTTATCACATGGCAGGTCGACGCGAATCTGCAAGAGGTGCAAAATCGAATCAGTGACTCGGCAGCCCGGACGGGAGGTTACACACATTGGGTGTGTCTAGAAATTGGAGAAAATTGGGGAATATCCCTAATATTGCTGTTTGAAAAGAGAAAGCGATAGATAAAACTGATGGATTTAGGGGTATATAATTGCACTATTTTCAGAGAAACCATGTTATTGTAAGACTGATGATCCAAAACTGCACCTGACTAGTGACCCAAGATGCGAGTTTAGCTTGTAGCTATCATGCCTCTGCTGAAAGCTGCAGATACAAATGACGGTCAAGGTCTGTGGTAACCGTCAAGATGTTTTTTGGGTTGGTACTACTATGGAAAATCAATGTTTCGCTGGCAACAATCATATAGATAATATATATACCCTCTGGTAATTTAACATAGCTATAGAAAATCACCATTATTCATGGGTAAATCCACTATAAATGGTCATTTTCAATAGCTACGTTAAATTACCAGAGGGTACATATATATATATATATACATATATTGTGAATGTATATATTTAGTATTATTTAATACATAAGAAGTGACCCTTTTTGTGACCCTAAATGATCACATTTTTGGGGACCCCTGAAAACCGCCGATCCCCAGGTTCGCAAGTAGTCTTTCCACCTCCAACCCATAGCAGGGTCTGTGGTGGTCGGATCCCTATCCCATTATTCTTCAGAACATCGCATCATTGTTCGATGAGGTTTCCCACCATTATCCCTTCTTTCACTACTTCCATAAAGTTCGGAATTTCTGAAATTAATGGGTACCCAAACTATCTCCCATGGTTGTATCCATTCATTGGGATCACCCCTACAACTGAATTCATGGGCTCAGCCACCGGCCACAGCAATAATCTCCATAGCTTAGGATACAACCCCTACAACTCTAGTTGCATAATCTTAAACCACTCATAACTGGAACATCAACTCTGACCCGAGCATAGAGCTCATCGGCAGCACCAGTGCAAAAAAAACTCATAACTGGAACAACAATTCCAACTGGGAATCCACCAAAAAGTGGATTATTCGGATTCTTTCAACTGAGATCCAATAATATCCACTGGATAATGCAAGTGATATCCACTAATAATCCACTGATAATCCGATTAAAGGTGGATATATTCCAATGATATCTTGCCACTAATTACAACTGGCTTGTTACTGTGATACCCAGGCCATGTGGAGGCAACACTCTCGAAGCAGGTGCAGGGCGGGGGCGGTGGCGCTTTGGGCGGTAGGTGGCTTTTTTTATTGGGGAATTTAGACATCAAAAATTAACATTATACAGTATATAACTGGTTGGTGGTTTCAAACATTTTTTATTTACCAAAATACATGGGATAATCCTTCCCATTGATTAATATTTTTCAGAGGGGTTGAAACCACCAACCAGATAATGTGGTTGTCCGACCTGCATACATATATGTAGATATAATTATATATGTATATATACATAATCAATATTATGTATATATATATATACCCAAATTTTGCATATGTATATAGATGCACTCATCGGCGGATAGATATAGATATGGATTTTATACATTGCGAACCATTTTAATTTGGATATAGTATTGTTAGGATATGATATGAACAAGGTGGGGGATTCACCCTCCATGCCCTGGAAAGGGCCCAGTTGGACGATTTAGCTATTGAGAATGGTGATTTTCCATAGCTCCATAGCTATGTTAAATCACCAGAGGGTAGAATCCAATCCTGTGGGGGCCTCTCATTTTGAGTCATACGCAGTAGATTTGGCCTGTGATGCCGCAAATCTCGTCATGCAGCAATGTGTGCTTTCGCGGAATGATGTAGCTAGATCCTCAGTTTACTCATAAACATCTAGGTCAGTGTATCAAACATGTTGTGTAAAGATAGACATTTTCTTGTGGCTTTCAACTGATCTACAGGTACAAATTGAAATTGACGCAAGCAAAGCCCCAAATTGCAGGATTTCAACTCCTGAAAAAGGATCGTGAACCCCTTGGTTTCCCGGCCCTTGGTTTCCCAGGATGAAGATCTCCACAAAGAGGCGAACGATCGCATTGAAAATCTGGAACGACACCATTCCAACATTTCGAAGGACGACTGGGCCATGGCACTCAGATCCTTGGAGACAGGATGGAGTCTTCGCAATGCTTGCAATGTAGACTGTCCCAACATTGGTTTAAGGGAAAATCTACAGCAAACCCTTATATTTCGGGGTCAAAACACATTAAACACAATGTTGCCTGTAGATTTTCCCATTAATCAATCCAGTGACAGTTTAGACACCCACAGGAGACTGCCAAGAGATTGAATGCCCTGGATTTGCGGATCGCTGGGCTTCAAGGCATTGGAAAATCCATGTTGGGATTTGCTGGGCGTAAATCAGTGGCAAAGCAGGTTTGGTTCAACCGTTTCACCCCACGTGTTCTCTATTTGGGGTTGTTTCAAAATCGGGGGGATACCCCAAAAATCTCAATTTTTTGATGGACAGTCATAAACACATCATGTAAAACCAGGGGATGGACTCATGGAAAATTCCCAAGGAGACAAGCCACATGACCCAACCTGGATAGGAGCCAGTGGTGAGTCCAAGCGTGACATCGGCAAGCTGAGAGATGAGGTCCAAGTCATGGGAGGGAAGACTATTGATGATTATTGGGGAATCAAGAATTTGACTAGGAATGTGATTATTGATTGATAACCAATAATCTATCATCTATGATCCAAGTCATTTGATTCATGGAAGATTGATCATTAGAATCAAGATATTATGATCTTCCTATCATTTCCAACTATTATGTTCTTCATGAATCAGATGATCTAGATAATAACTTATAACTAGTTATGATTCCATGAGTCAGAAATCCCTACCAGCAGAACCATGGCAGAACCAAACCCAACCATTAGGAGTCATTAGGAAACTGCTCAGTTCCTGTAGTCCATTTCGGGATTCAAAAACACATATGTATATTTTTAGGGGATTCATGATTTCCCATGACATATTATATTTCTAGTATATGATATTATATGTATATATGTATTACAATATAGATACATAATATAATTACACAGATTATATATATAATATATATAATATTATATATATATCATATATATATTATATATTATATTATATTATATATATCATATTATATATATTATATTATATATATTATATATAATATAATATAATATGATATAATATAATATAATATAATATATATATGATATATAATATATATATATATTTAGTATATGATATATATAATATATGATATATATAATATATGATATATATAATATATAATATATATATAATATATAATATATAATATATATATAATATAATATAATATATATAATATAATATAATATATATAATATATATATGATATATATATATAATATATATATAATATATAATATATAATATATATATAATATATGTAATATATAATATATGTAATATATAATATAATATATATAATATATATAATATATATAATATATATAATATATAATATTATAATATATATAATATATATATATACATGTGATATCAAAAAAAATATAATATTTTATTTTATATAATATATAAAATTTTCAAAACATATCATATAATATAACTAGATTATCCATAATACATATTATATGATATAAGAATATAAAACTGTTATTATTATATATATTATAATTATATGTATATATTTCATAATATTATATATATACACATTACGTTATTGTAGGTTGGTTGGGTAGGGTCTCGCTGTAGTTTGAAACATGTCATTGCTCTGAGCGCCATTTAGGTGAATTATTGCTTGGTACCAATGCGCAGACTAGCTAAGAGTAGCTAAGAGGCTATTCGGTACGACTTCTGCGATTCCTCCTGGAAAAACGATGTTGCGAGTGCTATTTCGTTCAGCCAATGCTTTGAATTTCAGATCTGACTCACAAATCTCCCTTTGGGACTGGTTAGTTGGGGAAAAACAGAAGGCTCCCCCTGTTTATCCACTTTTCTTCACAATTCATTCTGGGTAAATTGTGTGGCACACCAGCTCCCAAAGGACATTGTATTTGCTTGATGGGTTTCACTATGTTTCAATGCATCCCGATGGAATCTTACTAGGGATGACTAGGACATGTCGGACAATTTATCCGATTAACTGTTATAGCTGGTCCCAGTTGACTAACTTTTTGTGTCTTTTGAGGATATCTCCTATGTTTAAATTGGTCCGACATTACCAAATTTGAACAGGTGAACTCTTTGACGGTGAAGAGTGCAGCTCATGATGTGGACATCGGAAAGCAGCCCGACAAGAAGATCAAGGGCACTTGGGGTGCGTCCCAAGTAGTATATGATACGTAGTTAAGATCCCACATATATATATGTGATATATCCTGTATATATATAAGTGGGGTAACGGGTAACCCCACAGATAACTCTGTCATAATATTGTCTTTTTGGGTCATTCTGAAAGGCGGATGGTTGTTGACTAGCGGGTCAAAGTGCTACCATTTCGAAGGGGTGAAGGACGGTGAAGGGGTTGATCACTCTATGGACATGTGGATAATGAACATGAAATAACATGAACAGATGGTTATTAGAGTGGAGCACTTAGCAATACAGAAACACACCAGGGTGAACTCTGTAGGTGCCTGTATTCGCATCACCAGTATACCACTGTGCATGTCACTTGGATTCTCCTAATGGCACCCTGTGGTAATCTAATCTAACTAGGCAATGGAAAAGGATCCATTTGCAATTTCCTACATTTTTTCCGCATAAGAACAACTATACAGTAGAAGAGAATATGACACATTGATATGTCCTAGCCAAGTTAGTTGGATTTTCTATCATTTCCATAGATGTTCCATGGATTTTCCATAGATTTATTTCCACCATTTTTCTGGCGTTTCCCCGGCATCTCTGTGAGTTTGCGCATTCCACGTCGCCCAGGAACAGTGACGACCTGCGGAAAGCTGAGAGGCAGCGGCTAGAGGCCAGGGGAAAAAAATGTATAAAAGATTGATCCTAATTACTAAGAATATTTCTAAACTCATATTATAGCAGTATAACAACTCAAAAATTATTCAAACAAAAACCATAACAACCAACCACAATTACCTCATTCATTCCTAAAAATCATCACTACCTACCATCAATCACCTCATTCATTCCACAAAATCATCACTACATACCATATCATCATCTCATTCATTCCTCATAAATCATAACTACTAACTATCTATTACCTCATCCATTTCACAAAAACATAGCAGTCAATACATCATCACCTCATCCATTCCATACCCAAAACCAAACAACAACCCAACAAACAAAAAAACAAACAAAGCAAAGAACCATATAAAGAACAAAGCAACAAACAAAAGGGGATGATATAAAGATACAAAGGCGGCATACCAAACTGGGAAATAACGAGTTAAAGAGGCAATTTGCCACAAACGATCGGTGAGCAGCTGGTACAGAAGCCACAGAGCTGTTCAGCACAGAGTTTCACCCAAATGAAGCAACGCCAAAAAACGGAGTGGCAAAAACTCATGGAAGTGGTGATTGGTTTGACGGATGGCTTTGTGCACGCAAGTGCCGTTGTCGTTTTGACTTTTGCCAGTGTGAAATGACAAGAGGAAAAATAGTTTTAGATGGAAAATCCAAGGAAAATCTGGAGAAAAATTGTGGAATACAGTTCTTCTTTCTGGTGTTCTTATCCTTTTGGACTGCACGCGCTTATCCTAAATTGAAGCAATAGCAGAAAATACGTTTTAGGAGAAGACTGGCTCTGTTCGAGCAAAAAAAATGGCTCGGGTCTTGGGCAACAAAGCGGTTCCGTTTTTGAGAAAGTCTGCCACCGATTCAAGGGAAATCCGTCACCGATTTTGAGGAAATCCGTCGCCGACTTTAAAGCAATCCGTCACCGACTTTGGGGAAATCTGCCACCGATTTTGGGGAAATCCGTCGCCGATTTTGAGGAAATCCGTCACTGATTTTGGGGAAATCCGTCACCGATTTTTGAAATCCACCACAGACTTTGGGAAAAATCTGCCACAGACTTTGGGAAAATCAGCCACCGATTTTGGGAAGCTCCGTTTTTGTTACCACTTTTGGGAAAAACATGCTCCGTTTTTGAGAAAAACAGTGTCCGTTTTTAGGAAAAACAATTTCCGTTTTTGGGAAAAACAAGCTCCGTTTTTGGGAAAAACAGTGTCCGTTTTTGGGAAAAACAGTGCCCGTTTTTGGGAGAAACAGGCTCCGTTTTTGGAAAAAACTTGCTCCGCTTTTGGGACAAAGTGGTTCCGTTTTGGTGCAAAACTGGCTTGGTGTTTTGATTGGCTTGGGACAAAGCTCAAGTCTCACAAGTTTGGGTTTGGATTTTCGAGGTTTAGGACTGGGTGTCTCCAAAACAAGTCAACCGGTAGCAAGTTGGAAGGGTAAAATGCTCAAACCTATAAACTTCGATGTTGAACCTGTTTTGTGTTAGGTACTTTTATGAAATGCCACAAGCACGAGCTGAATATACATAATTCCAATTGAGGATAAACATACTTAAACAAATATTAAGATATATAACTAACTATATACACAATATGCCTTGTTACTTTGTAAGCAACGGAGTTGAAATGTCAATGTCTAATCAAACCTTTGACTTTATTTGGAACGGTTTTGGCAACAAAGAACTCATTGACAGCGAAACGTCTTCTTCGTCTGAAGAAGGTGATAAAAGAGGTTCGTTTGTTGACAATGCTAAAAATGTCGAATGGAGAAAGCAGGACGACGGATACTACAACAGAAAACCGAACGACGAAACGTATTTCCAAAGATATTACCAAGACAAAACGAAACAACCGTGCGTATGCGATATATGCAGTTCTGACTTAAGTTGCAAATCAAACTTGGCAAAGCACAAGAAAACGAAGAAGTGCCAGAGGTTCTTGGTTTGAGTTCACTATGATTTTATGATACAAGACAATATCATAAAATTATAATCTAAGTATTTTTAATGACAAGATTGGAAAAAGAAAAGGTATTGGAAAGAATATACTACGACGTGGAGGACGGCTTCGGTTCGGTGAGGGACTTATACGAAAAGGCTAGGAAAGTCGATGTGGGCATAACTTTGGATATGGTATCTGCATGGATGAGGGCGCAACCCAACAAGCAAACAAGAAACTACAAGAACTACAATTCTTACACTGCTCCGTTTCCCAAGTATGAATTTCAAATTGACTTGATGGATGTCACCAGTTTGCTGCGAGACGTAGGTTCTGAATTCAAAAATCAACTACGATATGGTTTAGTTTGCGTAGATATATTCAGCAAAAAATGTCACATAGTCCCTATCGAGAATAAAGATGGTGATGACGTTTACAAAGCAGTCATGGAGTGTTTCAAGGTATTAGGTCAGCCTTTTTCGATTTACAGCGACGACGGAGGAGCGTTGAACAGCAAGAAGTTGCAAACCTTTTTTAAGGAAGAAGGTATAACGCACGTAATAACAAAGACGCATGCAAATCAGGCAGAAAGGATGATACGCACGGTCAAAAAAATGATTGGGGACAGATTGGGGCATTACAAAGCCAAAACATGGGTGGAAGTGCTAAAGCCCTCGTTGAATAGATACAACAACCAAGTCCATAGTAGCACCAAAACGACACCAAATAATGCGCACAATCTTGATAACGTAATTCAGGTCAGAACAAATCTGATACTGAAAGAAAAGCACAACAGAAAATATCCAAACATAAGTGAAGGAGATTATGTTAAGATATTTGATAAAGGAAAGGGCAACTATGTATCAAGGAAAGAAACGAGAAGTCAATGGAGCGAACGGAAATACAAAGTGATATTAGCTGGTCGTGATATGATGAATAATAGATACTATAAACTAGATGGAATGAGTAAAAGATATAATAGGCATGAATTATATTGGTTGATTAGGAGCTGTTCTTCTTTCTTCTGTTTTCGCCATTCTCTTCTTTTTGTATTTATTTTATCTTTGTCTCTTTTGTATCTTTCTTTTGTTGTTGTCCTATTTGCTTCCCTGTTTCCTTCTCTATACCTTTCATTCTTGTCATAACATGTGTCCTTTTTTTTGCAGCGTTTCTTTTTTCTCGTATTTTCTCTTTATTGTTATCGTGATGCTGTTTGTTTTTTCTTTGTATTTTTTGCATTCTCTATTCTAATATTTTTTACCGTTAAAGGTGATGCTCTCCAATGGCATCGCAACCTTCCTTTCTAGTCCTACCAGCAATACATTTGCTAAGACAGTTCTTATCATTTTCATTATATTCACCTTCTTTCTTTTCGGGTTGCTTTCTGTTTTGGCATGGGTATTCTTCAATAAGAACTATTTTACGGTTTTCAACATCGAACTCATCAAACGATTTCATAGGGTTAAGATGGCGTTTTTGGGGATTTGTATTGTTTAAGTTTATATAGATAAGATTTACAATCTCTTCTATGTCTTGCCATTTTTCGACTCAGTTATTCAGTTGTTGAATTGATATCCATATATCTTAAATCATTTTTTCGTTACGTAGATATTTTATGGCGTAATGTCCAAACGGGAGACTTTCAAAATCTGAATACCAGTAGCGTTTATTATCGTAGTTGCTTAAAGCATATTTAGTCTGACTAATGCTATAGATTTGATGGTTTTTACTTCTGATCCTGTTAAAACTGACTTCTTCTTTACAGTTTCTATTCAATGTCTCTTCATACGTTTCGTAACTTAACTGATTGCTCACTTTATGCTTGACTACTCCTTTACTTTTCTTGTGTTCTTTCTCATCACCATATACTTTATAACAATATGCCTTCGGTTTCAATCCTTTAAAGTGAGTAATTATTTTACCGTTCATTTCATCCTTGAATTTTCCTAATACCTTCTTGTTTGTTTTATCATAGTTTGGATGCTCTGGTGGATAATCACTGAAATCCATGTATTCATTTATTTCTTTGAAGTCTTCATATAAGTCATCAGTCTCAACTTTGATTACATAACTATCAGTATCAGTATATACCAACTTAATTTTATCATCATATTTTGGTTTCAAAACATCATAGTAAAACGAATACATGTGAATTTTAGAATAGTCCAACATAGACATACCCATATAAATAGGTTTGTTTAGTTCCACTGTATGCTTATCTTTTTCAACAATCACAAAGTCTTCATTTATGATATACCTGTGCTTGAATAATGGTTTATTTACCAGTTTTTGGAAGCGTTCAGGCGTATTGACTAACTCATACTCACCATGCTTTCTTACATTCTCCATGGTCTTGCCATATACACTGTTATTCATTAGCTTAAACAAATCTTTTTCAAAATCATTTTTGGCATTCTTTCTCTTTTCAGTGTTGAATTCAATGAATGGTTTTAGGAAGTTTGCTTGTTTAAAACTTATTGCCCTATGGACTTTTCTCAGACTTAATCCATGCTGTAAATAAAACTTCAATGCTGATATATGTAAAACATACTTCTTTTTATCCATCACATTTAATACTAACTTATTTGTCTTTTCATCACTGGCATCTTGTCCATAATAATATTTGTGTATATCCTTTTGGACTTGTGAAAGCATATTCTCATTGATACACATGATTTCAGGTGCTAGTGGGTAGTCTTTATGTAAATCATGAAGTTCCTTTGGATAATCTAAATCAACTTCTAATATGTATCCTATGTAATCATCATCACAATATTTCATTACTCTCTTTTCATCCATTCTACCGTAATGCCATTTAAAATCATCATAGGGAAGTTTCTTACACATTGCTAATCCGTAAAGATTATTAGCATCCAAATAACTTACGTACGCAGAAGGTTTAGATTTATCATAATCTTCATTCATGTATTTATTGTTTGCGTCTACTTTCTTAAAGGAGCACTGTGCCATTCCTCCTCTCAATCCATTTTCAATCATCTCATACATTTCTTTTATGTGGAGTTGTTGAAGTCTAACTCCTTTAATGATAAAAAGGCGTTCCAAGAATAGTTAGGTAAAGTGATATAATATGCTGGGTCTAAACCGTAATAGTTCAAACACATATCCCTAAAATTTTCAAAAACATCAGTTAGTAAATATACGTCAGTCATCAAATACAAATCATGATATTCACCAAGATTGTTTATGTTAAAATGTTTCCATACAATATTTGCTCTGGCGTAGTCTTTGTCGGTTATATTTTCTTCATATAATTGACTGTAAAAGTCTTCTTTCTTTGGTAGTTTTGTTTCACTAAATATATCCCATGAATTCATGTAGTCGTATGGATACACTCCTTTGTCAGTCAGTAGATTCAAATCAGTTTTAGATTTTATATATGGGTTGGTGCTTGTATATCTGAAATGAGTTTCCCAATCTTTTATTTTTTCATTTCCTTCATATTTATTCAATCTAACTAACTTATCTAATGAAGCAGTTAAGAAAGCGAAACTGTCTTTAAACTGACAAGCACCGAATGAAAAGGTTATGAACTTTTCGCTGTTTTGTGCTATTACATCTATTCTTTTGTTTTGGTTTAGTTCTATGTTTAGTTCATTTGCTTTTGCTATGATTAAGTGTGCGTCATAGTTTTTAAGATTATGAAAGAAGATAGGGATTTTAAAAAACTTAAATGAATAATCCAGATTACATTTTACATGTGCCGCGCCTCTGTATTTGCCAGTGAAGTGGCAGTGGTCGTGGACTTTTGTATCGTCTTCTTGAAAATTCCTACCACATATGGAGCAGTTTGTTGCTCGTCTAAATTCTGTCTTTTGTTCGTAAGTTAATTCATCCATTGGTTTATTAACATTCATTTTTTCAAATATATCTCTCTTAATTTCAGCCAGTTTTTCTACAAACTTTTTCATACAATCCTCACCTCTGTGTAAGTATGGTTGGCATGTATTATCAATCCTGCTTACTACATTTAACATATAACCGCACGGTTTATGTTCCTGATATGTGCCTTTTATTCCATTGTTCGAGTTAGTGGTTAGACATTCAAAATCGCCATAGATTACAAAAGGACAAGGCAATTTAGTATTATGTTTTTCAAATTCTATATAAGTGTCTTTATCAGGCATCTTTGTTTGTTGTCCTTCCGATGCCATACATCCTTTTTCAAGATGGTTCTTGTATGCCTTTTCTGATTGAAATGGATTTAAGCAATGGTGGCAGTAAAACTTTTTATTAGTGTTGCTACTGCTCTGACAGTTTAATAATCTACATTTGTTTTTTACTAATGCAAAATGATAGTGATTATCTTCATCATAGACTTTTAACAAATCTATTTCGTATTTAGCATTTCTGTTTTTAGTGCCTCTAGGTAAGATAATTTTATTATCATTTAGGCAGTCATCAGGTTCAAAAGCATTTCTTGAAACTAACTTGTTGTTCTCTTCAAACCTGTCTATGTCCCTATTACCCGTTGGAAAATTCACACCATCCCAGTTCAAAATATCATCTTTCAATTTGTTATAGTGAAACATTTTCTCTGGGTGATGTTTGCTAATTTTGTCATAGACTACGGATTGAATACAATATTTGAAGCATTTTTGGTCTTTATTTTTGATGTTGATACATGCCTTTTTTAACTTAATCCATTCTGGTAATTCTATGTATCTACCTGCTCTTGTTGGGTCATATTTGTCATAGTGAATAGTTATTGTCAAAATCTTTTTGAAGCGTAAATTTGATGCTGATGCTTCTAAATTTTGTATTTGTAATAAGATTTGTTTAACACTGTCTTCTAATGCTTGTGTTAGTTCATCTTCATTACTGATATTAAAGCGCGTTGATGGTAGAGCATACACAAGTTCCTGACTTCCAATTTCATTTCCTCCATCATCATATTCAGGTTTTTCAAATAAGTTTCATGCTTCTATTCTTTCTTAGAAATTCGAACAGTCTTTGTTTTTGATGAGCAATCATTTCCAAACCTCTTTCTCCTTCAAAATGTCTATTTTCTAAAACTATTGAATTAGCATATCTTCTAAATGCTGATTGAATATCTCTGACCTTAAATTTGTTTTGTATTGCGTGTTTGGTTAGTAGGTTTCTGACTTTCCTTCACTAAACGCATCCTTTGCCTTGTTTAAAGCATAACTTCTGTATTCATTGGTTTTCTTTACTGATAATAGTTTCTTTGTTAAAACATTTGGTACGGGTTTGTTTTTGTTGTATCTAAATTTCTTGTTGTCTATTACTATTGTTTTCAATTCTTTTCTTCCTCTTTTTTGGTATTTCTGCTAAATCATTACTCAATAAATAGTCTATAACTTTTTTCATCATATAATAGTATATATTTTATTTAGTTAATTTATCTTTAAGTAGTTTTTCTAAAGAATGCCTTAATTTAATCTTTGAATATATACTTAAAGAATAGTTATAGGATGGATTGTGTGAAGGATTTACCTGTTGATGTGCTGAGTAAAATTGTGTCTTATAAGATTGGAGACCCTAAATATTTGAAATTTAAATATAATCATATTGAGGCATTAAAGAGAATACAAAACAAATATAAGATTTCAAGACTTGGTCCTTAAATAACAAGACATTTGAAATCAAGAAAAAATATATGTAATTGAGTGCTGTATTATGAGAGAGGGAGCGCCATTTAGTTTGAAAAGTATAGAAGACATAATAAAAGAAGAACAAGAAGAATTACTAACTTTGATTATGATGAAGTAGAAGATGATTCAAATTATAGAGTTAAACTTGATATTGAAGTTCAATTAGTGGCAAAACTCCCAGAAAAGGAAATAATATGGAGAAAATGAATTTAGTTATAGAGAGATTTATTTTATGAATGACTTTGATGAATATGTAGATGAAGATAATATAGATGAAATATTAGAGAAAGCAGTTGAAGAAATAAAAACCGACATAGAAGAAGACCGAGATAAAGATAGTATAATAGGAATACAGGCATTTCATTTTAAATTAGTAATTATTGAAGACATTTACTACTAACATATTTCTAATAATATTTATCTATTAGAATTATGTATTTGAAAGATGGGATTATTAAAGACTAAGGAATAATATTTATTGTTGTTTGTTGCTTTGTTCTTTATATTGTTCTTTGCTTTGTTTGTTTTTTTGTTTGTTGGGTTGTTGTTTGGTTTTGGGTATGGAATGGATGAGGTGATGATGTATTGACTGCTACGTTTTTGTGAAATGGATGAGGTAATAGATAGTTAGTAGTTATGATTTATGAGGAATGAATGAGATGATGATATGGTATGTAGTGATGATTTTGTGGAATGAATGAGGTGATTGATGGTAGGTAGTGATGATTTTTAGGAATGAATGAGGTAATTGTGGTTGGTTGTTATGTTTTTTTTTGAATAATTTTTGAGTTGTTATACTGCTATAATATGAGTTTAGAAACATTCTTAGGATCAATCTTTTATACATTTTTTAGGGGCAGTGGGAAAGTAACCCCAAATTGGTACAGTAATGAGATATGAGGATAATGATGGGGACATATCACCAACCAAATCGGGATTTGTAATCTGATAGGATTTTCTTACCCAACCAAAATTACCCAGCCAAAATTAGGTATAGTCACCCAATTTTTGGTAGTACCCACCTGCCAGGTGAGGGTCTCTAGGTTTTATCAGAGCTGGCCCGCCCATCTCCGCCTCCGCCTCTGCTTCAACTGCGAGAGTCAGATCTCAGTGGGCACTGGAGCTCCAGAGCTCAGCGCAACCGCGAGCTCCAAAGCTCAATGGCACTGCCGGACCTCAACCGGGAGCGCCAGATGTCAGTGGGCACTGCCGGACCTCAACGGCGAGCGCCAGAGCTCAGCGGGCACTGGCGGACCTCAACTGCGAGTGGGCACTGCAGGGCCCCAATTGCGAGTGCAAGATGTCACATGGAATGTCAGATAGAATGTCAGAAGAGATGTCAGATAGAATGCCTGATAGAATGTCAGATAGAATGCTAGAATCCCCCCATGGTGATCAGATTAGTTGCCTTGGCAATAAAAATAGTTCATGCAGCCATTCCCATCGTCACGGCGGGGCAACTTTGGCTGTCCCGTTCCTCCTGGGATGTTGTCGAACGCTGGGCTTGTGGGACATCCCTTGACCGAAGTGATGCATTTCGGACCTATCTGCATCGCTCCCCAGGGCAAAGGGAGGCCAACCACTTCTTGTGCTGTGTTGGTTCGCTCTAAAACCATAGCATACCATGCAGCGCTTCTTTTGTGAGATGGCGGATTTGTATGATCATAGAATATATATGTCAGAGTCAGAATATATGCCTTGAAATGCCATGGTGGGGATCACTCGAAGCAAAGCATTTGTCCATGGGATATCATGGATTTTGAATGATTTTTATTGGAGATATAATGGAGATATAATGGACCAAAAATTTGAAAATGATGGTCTTACCACCAACAGAGCAACTTTAATCGGTATTAAAGTTGCTGATACGGATTGGCGATCATGTTCAAGGGATGGGGTGGCCCAACTACCAACCAGAAACTTCGAACGGAAAAGTGTTTGATGGTTTCAGCTATCGGGGGGGTGCTTAACCAACATCAACGAGATGGGGTGAAACCAGCACGCCAGGCAGCCTTCGGTTTTCCCTTTCCTTGTTGGTTTTGTCCTGTGAAGATGTGTTTTTTTCCTTTATTTTTGTAAGTTTCGCGGTTTGGCATCATTTTTTCCATGAATTCATAGTCGGAGTTGTTCTTTTTTGATATTTATATAATATGTTTCAAATTTGTTGGGGTCTGGCTGGTTCGAATGGGAACCCGTAGGCATCTCAACAATTTTCCCTCAGGGGCGTCTCTATCTTTCACGAGGATCCCAATAACTTTGGCACGAGCGAGACAGATTCAGCAACTGAAACGCTTAGTCTTCCTTATAGATGTTTTTTCTGTTTCATGGGAATACTTTAAAGCAACCAGTGAACTGTGACTGATATAGAATTTTACTCACCATTGAAACATGATTTGTTTGCATAGCTCACTCTTGGGGGCAATCTCATCGTAGGACAACAACCGCCACAAGCAGGATGTCGTTGAGACCTCAGAAGTTACTACATTGCGGTTTTGTATATGTGGTTTGTAACCTTCGCTTGTACCTTCCAATAAATTTGTTTAAAACGAAAACGGGAAGATGTTGGAGAAAAAACATGAATTTCTATATCTTAATGTAGAAATCTTATGGAGGGTAATCCTAGAAAACACCAAATGACTGCTTGGGCAGGGTTCCTTTCGTTCTGCAACTAGTTGGTGACTTCAGAGATTTTCCAGTTTGAAAACACCGCTGCAACTTGCTAAGGATGGAATCTATGAAGAGTTGGATCAGAAGGTCTACGAAAAAAACTTCCTGAGTTTAGAGGTGGGCGGATGTGGGGGGTCACCCCTTGATTACTTGGTGACCAGGTGCTTTGCTTTGCCAAACATGTTTTTTTTCCCGTGAATTTCACGGAAACATTTACCAGAAACACCGGGAAACTGGCTCTACATTTACATTATACCCTCCAGTAAGCTAATATCAAACGATGGAAAACTCATGTTTTTCCTCTTCCGAAATGGAGGTTTCCTAAAAGGGGGTTACCCCCAAATCCATCCATTTTACTAGGAGTTTCCATTGTAAACGATCCAGGACAATGTCACAAAGCTGACCCGCGGAGCCGTGAAGCTTTGCCAGGCAACAAAGGGCGTGATTTGGTGGTACAGCGGTAGATGCCAGGGTCACATACTAACAATATACATCAATATACTCTATAAACTATATATAATATATGTATATACACACTTATATATAGACTACTATGTTATACATATGTTAATATGTATCATTTAGTATCTGGTATAGTCAGTAAAGTGTTAAGTTACTGATGATATACTAACTGGAATGCACAAGCAAGAATGGGGAGATTGTAGCTAGTAAGAAGAATGGGGTCATTTCGATTGAGAGTAGGCAGATAGCCAACGATGGGAACAGAACTGAAGAATCGGTAATTTTTGTTTGATTTTCTCACGTTGAGAGTCCAAAGCACGTGGACTTGCTCTTAGCGAATGGATTCAAGTCCAACCACCAACCAGAAATAACCAGAACAGGAAAGGAAAATGGAAATCCTCAGTAGAGGCTGATAGCTACCTTGAATATCCTTCAAGCAGCGATACCAGCGATCCCGGGTATCAAGGATTTGATCCCACAGAGCTTTCCACACTTATCGAACGCTCCTATCAGAACAGGAAAAAATGCACTGCAAGATGGACAGCCGCCAAGCCCATAATTGAGAATAAACCGCATGGTTTGAATGTTTTTTTGGGGCGCTGACGTAATTCTACCTTTAACTGAATGCAATGCCCAACAGCACCCTTGACTTTTGAAGCAATTGTTTCCATGGAGTCCTTGCGATGTCTGAAGCTTTCTCTACCGTTTTTGGATGCCAAGGAGCTAGGGATTTCAGAGGTCAGCAGCACAGCCGTGCAGCTTTCTGTTCAACGGTCAGATCTCTGGGAAACTCTTTGCGACTCCTACAGTCAGCGAACTTTGGAAAGTCATCGCGGTGAGGATGTCTATTGGCCCGACAGAGATGAGGACACTGCCAAGGATTATGCCCAGAGGCTGTATCAGTTGCCTGGGTTTGCAAAGACGATAGACTTTTTCCAACGGGAAATCCACTTGGGGCTATCTACCGGGAATATGTTGACATATTTTGTTTTATGGGACCCTGAAAGATCTGAAAGCAAATCTCAGGTTGGCGAAGTTCGTTGCAGACCACGATGTAGTAAAATGCCGGAAATGTAAAGAGTGGACTGCTTGCGACTTGGATGCCCTGGAGTGCAAACTCTGTTGCAGAATTTGGTGCGATGAATGCGCACTGCGAGGGCCTATCAAAAGGGATATATTCTGTGATGAAACCCCGATTTTTCTGCCACACATTGCTGCTGGGCTGGTGGTTTCAAAACGTTTTAACATGTTTTCTAGATGTACTTCTCCCTGGAAATGGGATGACGATCCGAATTAACTTTTTATTTTTTGGGTGGGGGCCTTAGTTGTGGCCCAACCACCAGCCAGGCTGGGATTGTTTTCAGGAAGGCAAGACCATTCAGTGCATGTGCTGCGGCACTGACAGTTGGCACAACGCCTGTGGCCGGCACGCCCGCGTCTGTGGCGTGTGCGATCGGGCTGTATGCGTGGGATGCGAAGATATGCATCGCTTCCGATGCCGAGGGCAGTTGGAGGATGAGGAAGATGAGGAAGATGAGGAAGATGAGGAAGATGAGGAAGATGACGAAGATGAAGAGGGGGCAGGCTGAGAGAAATAACTCCCTCATACTCCCCCTGCATGTTCAATGTCATGGCGGGAGGAGCCGTTTCTAAACCCCGTGTGGACCTCATAGCTTCGACACACTGCAAGATTTGCAGGGAAGCAAAAGGATGGCCAGCGCGGGTTCGTATTACAAGGGCTGCAGGGTCGCAGAGTGTTTGCCAAGTTGATTCCTCCATTGCTCCTGTGCAATTTTTCTGTCAGGTACAGGTACCCCTTTGATATTCTATGCTGTACAGCAAGAGGGAAAGATCCACTTGTCTTGTCTGTGGACCACCTTCCGATGTTTTTTGAACAAGATGCATCCGAAGGAAATCTGCCATCCCTGGTTTGTGAAATTGCTGGGTGTTACTGTATTAATGGAACACGATTAAGATCCTCATCCAAACTATAATCCCAATATGTCCAAAATAGATCCAAATAGAATAATTGAATGAATGTCCCAATTAGATCCGGGTCCTAAATGTCAACCCGTCCCCAAATGACTTCATCGTATATTTGTGACCCTCCAAGTGGCCCTAATCGTTCGGTCCCCTTGCGCCACAGGTGGTTGGCGTGTTCCCAGGGGCACGCATGAACGACGGCACTGAGGAGGAGTTGGATGTGGATGTCGAGCTGCTGAACTGGGAGGAGCCCATTTTTTGTGGGCTGAGATGGGGTGGGTCGGGTGGGTGTAGCATTTTTGTTGGGGGAGTCAGAATTCTTTTGCCGAACGAAACCGCGCACCAAATCATGTGGGGAAGTTGAAATGGCAATTTTAAGGGCTGCCGGCGGTACCGGGTACTGTATTTGTTTTCTGGGGTTTCGATATTTAATTTCACAATTGGATGAAGGAATTTTACGGGACCACTGCCCTCGCACTGGTTTCTGCAATGTTCCTTGAAATCAAGCCGGTGAACATTATATTGTTGGATATTGTTGGTCATTCATATGTTATTTTCCTATTATTCTCCATCATAGTCCCATTATGTTGCCTATGCATATTCTTTGTTTTTCATGTTACTTATCAAGTCATATCATATCAATTCCTTATCATATTATCCCATATTATCCCTATCCTATCAGATCATATCATATAATAGCACTAGAGGGGCACCACCTCTTAGAGTCCTTTTCTAGAGGGGCACTGGTAGGTCATTTTGTTTTGTTTAAACATGCTTAAAATATCTTAAAATCTAGGGCACCACCTCTTAGAGTCCTGATAAAACTAGCGTAGATCCAAATTGAAGAACCGGTGGGTAAGTGGTTCCAAATCGACCACCAAAAATCACAGTCAGGACAGGATTGGTGATAATAATGATGATGATTATTATTATTACATTAGAATCGCACTTTGGGCATCTTTGGGGTAATTTCGATGGTATTTTTGAGGGATGTTAATGGGATGGAATTTCGATGAAATTCGAATAATTCGAAAAATTCGATGGGTTGGATGTTGGTCTCTAGAAAAATGGAACCATTCCCTGGAAGTTGTTTTCAAAAATTTTGATTTCGATTTTCAACATTATACCATTCAAGCAGGGTGATGTTTTTCTAAGAAAAAATACGGTCCATAGCTTCGAAAATGCACTTCTTGGGGGGTGCCATTTTTCTAGGGTAGCTCGAATTGGTTTGATGTCTGTAGCTAGATTTTCTTGGGTCCCTAATTTATACAACATTCATTTTCTAGTAGAAAATCACAGGCCCCAACCGGACCCGGTAAACTGCCACGGGGTTGCATTATATATACCATTCTATACCAGATCCCAATGTTTTCTGCTTTTATGGCATGGTTCCCATGTGGAATGCCCTGGTGGTGTCCAGGACTGTGCCCAGAACTTGGTGGCTCGAGTGGACAAGACCTGGCGCCAGCTCTCCTCCCAGTGGCTCGGCTTTTCTGGAATTGCTCACAAAGGTGATATGGGATACTAACATATACTAAGTAGTATACGTATATGGAAGGAATATCTATGGAAAAAAAATATATGAAAATATATGGGATACACAAAGGATATCTTGGATACTAAGGTAATTTTTCATGGAATATCTATGGAATTCTAGTAATTTGTCCGGATGTATGGAATATGTACGGAATACCAATTATACTGGGGATATCACGGAGGTTGTTGGAGTTGTTGTTGTTTTTTGCGCAATAGTTGGGTGATGTTCAATCATTTAACAACCATTTCATAGGATCACCCTGTCATAAAAGGAAATTTTTGTTGGGGATATTTTCACTGCTTGGCGATATGACATTTTTCTGATGTTTTTGTGCGAAACATTTCTCTCCAAATTGGTGAATATCCTAAATTCCCATGAACATCCCGGCCTATCATGGTTGGTGAAATATCCCATGTTCATTGTGTTTTAGAGAAATTCCCAAGTTGGGAATTGAAATCCCACAAATGACATAGGATTTTCATGGGATGTCGCCATGGGATTTCAACAACGAACAATGGATGTGTGTCTCGAAAAGTCTGAATGGTGATATGACTTTGATGAGATAAGTGGTCAACAACTATGGCTAATTGTGGGTCAACAACCCTTTTCAGACATACCCATTGACATGTCATTTGACCTAATGGGGATTCTTCCCCAGTTTTGAGTCCATGGCGGTTGTGACTGTTTTGTGAGGGGAGTGAGGCATTTAAATGTCATTTGAGGGGAAATTCACCCTAGGGTTTGGGAATCTCTCAAGAAAAAAATGGAACATTATACAGTATGTTATGTAAGGATTATGTGTATGCATATATATATATAATATGTGTATACCTTAATATACATATGTTATGTTCATCCCTAAATGTTATTGGCTAAACCTTTCGTTGGGATAGCCATCCATAAAATAAACATTTTTTTTGCCCATCAAATGAGGATTTAGCATGATTAACCAATGATCTATTGAGAATATAGCGCTAATCTGACTGGGTATGTGATATAAGTCATGGTGAATCTTTGATGAAATACATACAGGTATATTACTTTTCTGCGATGAATTTAAATGAGGATCATGTTCCACTTTATCCCCCTCAGAGTCAGTAGCTACGGTGGCAGACCAAGAGATTTGAAGGTGATGTCAGATTTTTGGAAGGCTTGGTATGACATGAAACAGCAGCTCGTAGGACAGCATGCTGTGATGGAGGAAAATATCTAGGGTTTCCTCCAATGGAGGACCCCTTATCACCATCAGTTTTCCCATGAAAAAGGATCAATAGATTTGATGAATTTGGGGCCCATTTTAAGAAACCCTATATCAGTCTCCTCAAAATTTGAATGTCTTGAAAAATGTACCTAAGAAGGTTTCATTCTTGATTTTGCTGCAGGTGTTGCATAATGTTGCATAGATGGTCACAAATGAGATATCATGACACAGTCTCCTTTGGAACATCATAGCAGGTTCCCAGAGAACATTTCCCATTTACCTCGGAAAAGCCGCAGCTGCGTGGAGTGTGTCCCCAGGAAATATCGAAGTATTCTTGACCTGGTGAGCAAGAAGGCAGTGGAAGGAGGAACCCATGATCTTTACCCAGTTGCCATTTTGTTGAAGACCTGATGATTTTGTTGCCCCGAACATCACCTGAATCACCTTTCCATGGTGGCATGGAAGCATGATAAATTCCTGAAGCCTGGCGTTTTCCTTTTCAATGAGAGGTCAACTTTGAATGACCCATGGAGCAAGCATGTAGGGCCTTGGTCTTTCTTTTCATTTGACTGTGAGTCAAAATTGAGATTAATATTGTTTTTATTTTCAATATATGATGAAAGCCATCATGGTTTCGAATCCATTTATATCTATTTATGATGTTTGAATCTTGACTCATACCACTACCCATGCAAATGCTTTCTATGAGCATGCAAAAAACAGGCCTTTAAAGAGGGCAGACCGTTGGGGCTCAAAATTGTTGACCCAGGAGGGTTCGCAGCGTTCAGCATGGGAATTCCAGTGGATGAAAGTCCTCAATCTATTGGATATTAAACCCTTCAAACATCATGAAGATAATGCAAACCCCTACAATCATCAACCAACCATTTATCGCTATTAACTATTATACCATTTTTTTACTGCTTGATTTTTTGAACATATTTAAATGCTAGTTTCCCATTGAATCATCAACAGGGGTTTTCTCCACAGCCACGGCTCTGATAGGCGGACCATTCGGTGCTACGACTCCTTCAGATCTCCCAGCAGCATATTGAGAGCCAGCTGGATAGAATACGGCACGAACGCGAGCTCTGGAAAGAGGTGCGGGAGTTGTGTCAGTTGTTTGTGCGGGTGATTGGTTAAAGAACATGTTGCGCAGTTGTATGCTTTTGTTGTTTTAATCATCTACTGAAAATCATAACCATACAATTTACAATAGATTTTCTGGAACTGTAATCCCCAATCATTCAGTGGCGATGTGAGATGCACTCCATGTGGAAATGGTGAGTGGAAATGGTGGCCATTAGATACTGATGAAAATAATGTTTGAAATTCTACCAGATTTTGGGGTACCCTGGTGCCCTAGTTTTGGTGTAAAATACACATTTGGATGGCGATGGGCGCCATACTATAGAACCGTTGATGAAGCTGCTGCTGTTTCCTCAGGTTGTTGATAAGAGAGCTCAGCAGCCGCTACAGTTGGCGCTCACTCTCAAGGAGAGTGAGTCAGCTGAACAATGAGCTTGGGAGCTGATTGCGGATGGAATTTTGCCCAATACTCTAGCATAGAGTTTTGTTGTAATATGTTGCAACCCACAGATCTCAATCTTATTTTTCCGACTTCTTCTCTGACTTGAATGTGAAGGTCATGTGAAGGTTGGCAATTTCGGTCATCTTCCCCCCGATGCCTGGCCGAAAAAAACCCTAGGACCCTCACACAGGGGCGACCATTCCAGCACCTCAAGGTGGAAAGAGAAGGGAAGTGGATCTGAAATTTGGGATACCTTGCGGGATCATCAAACGTGGAGGTTTTCATGCAAAAATCGTAGGAAAAATTGGGAAGGTATGGGAAACGCATGGAAACACCACTATAAATAGAGATAATAGAGGTTAGATGGGAACATTATCTAAACAATGCGGGATTTTTCATCAAGCCGTGCTCGATTACTAGAGGGTATACCCGGCAAATTGTAGGGATGAACAATCAAAAAGTACCCTCAAGATAACCAATGTCATGGGGAAAACGAGGTTTAATCCACTTGAATTTTGAGGTCGTCATGGGTCATCAATTCCCCACCAATTCCAATGAGGGAAGATTTGCCACCGAATGGATCCAATTGTAATTGGGAAATCGATGAACCATGATGAGCCATGATGAACCATCAAACATTTGGGGTACCTTATTGTTGAACAAACCCAAGTGGCTCCAAATATCATGTACTTTCGTGAGTTTTCAGGAAAAATCATCGACGGGGAAAACAGGAAGCCAATCTTAAGATGACCAATCATGATCAAGCATGATCCAATGCAGGCATGGATCAATATCTATTATCTATAGTTGTATTGTACCATCTGCACCATCTTTTCGGACTTTGGAGCATGATCATCCAATTCCTAGCATTTTGCTCGGCACACCTGGGAAGGCTACAGCATGCCGGGCGGCATGGCGCCTCCAGGCAAGGGCGTTTTCCATGGTTTCACCATGAAAAATAGGGGCGGATAGCCATCCCCCTGATAAAGAAAGGGGGTCGTCAACCAAGAAACAATGGGATATGATGGGATATAATGGGAACGGGATACCATTATAGCCCTGCTCCATCCTGCTCCTATCTACATGGGGCTCCATCATGTCAACTCCAATCTGCAAACTGCCAGTGAAATGGGCAGTTACACCCATTTTGGTAGATGAAATCACCCTGCATTGCTTGGTTCTCACCAAATGTTGACAGCTTAGGCTTAAAACAATTTAGATTTAGATCATATTACTGTACTCTCCCAAATCCCGTTTTTAGCTGGCCCGAATCCCGAGATCGGTTGATGGTTGGTTCGGCGACTCCGATTTTTGCCTCATTTCAGGCATGCCAATTACGCCCAGAGGGCCAATGCCATGTGGCAGCTTAGTCCGTGCCTCAGTACACATAGTACACCCCAACAATGGCTATTTTAACAGGGCACATGACGACAAACAGTGGATTTAGATGGATTTAGCGGTAGCCTATTTTCAGACAAAACATGGATTTCATCGCATATTTTGGTGATGAGCAGATGCAGATGGTCTTTTTTTTCGCAGGATGTTGGCAGTGCTGAGGTTTTGATGACAAACTTGAGATGATCAGATCTTGAATGTTTTGCAGCTTTGGAAAGCCACTAAAGATACTTACCCACTTGGACCATTTTGGACCGAAATGGGTGATTTGGTGAGGGTCAATTTTCCCCGAAAAATCCATTTGTGTTAGATCCCAACCAGCCGGTTGACTTGGCCCCAATGCAACTGTAAGCCCATCATATTCAATCAACATATGGTGTGGTCACTCAGCTTAAGAGTATGATTATAGAATTACTAATATTCATTACATATTCAGAAGTATAGAAACGATCATCTCCTTTCTGGATCAAATTAGATTGGCATTTGGATATCATTTGGATTAAATGTGTGGTTAAGTCTCCCTTCTTGTCCTTCAGTCAGCTGTCAGGAGCCAATCGTTCCGCCACAGCCGTCAGGGAGCTTGGCGGGGGGCCCCATTTGCCCGTTGAAATAGCATAGGTTTGCCCAGAAAGGGACCGTATACTATACCCCTAAATTGGCCCAATTTGAATCTGGGAAAGTGATGATAAACCAGAGGATGTGGGCGAAGCCTATGTTTAGACCAAGCAATTTTAAGAGAGATGAATCCTTAGGTTGTCAGTGACGGACTGTCAAGCCCTGATGAGGCAAACCACCTGGGGAAGGACTGTCACTTGTAGAAGGGCCATTTTGTAGCCAGCGGGGTTTCTGAATCCTGTACTTCAGATTCTGCTCATTTCATCTCAGAGATGATTCTATTGAACCTCTTGCCAGGACAATCAGTTTCAACAGCTGTGTCCAGAAATGGAGTATACCCCAACATGGCGATTTCACTGGAGGTTCCTAAGTCATGCGGGCAGCCCTCATCCAGTTGTCACGGATGACCATGGCTTGGTAAACCTATGGTGACCACTGGGGGACCAAGGTTGGGGCAGATCCCAATACGATGAAGGCCTCAGAACTGCAATGGGAAGTGCGGTGTCATGCTCGCAGTTGGTAGCACTTGCTAGCATGTTCAATGGGGTGATGACATGATAATTGAATGATAATTAATCAATATGTTAGTTGAATCCATGATATGGCTAATAAATGCTAGTAATTGGCATTATATGGATTTATGGAAACTATAATTGCAGATTATGATGATATTGGTGTTATTGAAAGGTGCAGGCGGAATTAATATGTTCACAGTTGACAGTACCAACAACATACATTGTGCAATCACATTGCACTGCCTTACTCGTACATCACAGTGCAATGACACGCCATTACAAATCAACCACTCAAATACAGATAGGCAAATCTATGCAGGTCTTATATACCCATGTGATTTTCACGTGCAGCTATCCTGACCCAAGTCTTGGCTTGTTAATGAGGTCCACACAGTGTGTTACAGTGTCAGTGTTTTGTCAACACTTTCCCCAATCAAACTTTGATTTCGTGGGCGTAAATGGACCATTTACGAAGAACCCCGGCCTTGATCACTGGTGTATCCGTGTGCCACGACGTCAGGCATCACCTTTGGCAAAGCGGATTGCGCGACCAAATGTGACGTCCGGTGGCAGAAAGTTTGGCGGGCAGGATCTGAAAATGATGACTTAACCAATAAACATGCTGGTACAACAAATCAAATGAACATCGACCCAAAATTGGGATGCAACCCCAAATGGGATCATGCAACCAAACTGGGAGTGGGAGAACGAGGGAGCATGCCGAGAGAAACCCCAAGCACCGTGCCGACTTGGAGAGGTTTTCACTCATGTTGCTTGAAACCATGATAAGCATCAGGTGCGAGCAATGGGCTGAGTTTTACGAGCATGTCGTTCGAACTGAACGTCGTCCCGTTGGCAGATCAAAGGAAATCTTCTTCTCCTTGGCGTGGCCTGACTATGCCCAGAAGAAAAGTTGAATGACAACAATTCCCAAGAAACCATATGCCAGTTGCCAGGACTAAGTTTTGCTTATGGCAGGCTGTATGCCCCCTACTTATTACTTGTATCATCTTGTATCATTTTGTAATATGTTGTAAGAAATTGATGAAATTGTCCAATCCCTTCCCCCAAACATTAGATACCGCAAGAGAAAGGGTTTAGTATTGTGGGCCCAAAACCAGTGCTCTCATCACTGTAAGGTAGCGATGTTTGATAAACAAACCTATATAGATAGCTTTTTGGTTATGTAACCCATTACATTCCATTACCTTCATTTTGTTGGTCATATGAGTCATATATCCCTGTTTTTGATGGTTAAAACCTCAATTTCTGGGCAGCACCAATCAAAAACCTTCAAGTACATATATGATTTTCGCATTAAAATCTCCATTTATGGTGGATTTCCCAGCCTGCCAAGGCCCCCGACGGAGCGCAAGGCATAGGCCATTCAAAATCCCTGGTGGTTTGTGAGTGGGGATTATACAGTCCAGTATGGGATGGGTGTAAAAAAAACAGTTGGATTAATGGAATATTCTCTATTATATATATAATTATATATACATATTGGATGAAATATTGGCTATATACATATACATATACATATACATATACAAATACATATACATATACATATACATATACATACACATACACATACACATACACATACACATACACATGCATACATACATACATACATACATACATACATTACATTACATTACATTACATTACATTACATTACATTAATACATACATACATACATACATACATACATACATACATACATACATACATACATACATACATACATACATACATACATACATACATACATACATACATACATACATACATACATACATACATACATACATACATACATATGTATATATATATACTGTATATATATATATGGATTATAAACAACTTACCAAGTGGGATGCACATCCAAGTATACCATCGTCTCTGGAGTGATGGTCAACAAGAGGAATCATCCCAAAATGGCGTTACTTCAGACAGGTGAATTGTTGCAATTTATCCACATATGTTGGGGATGATCATCATCCATGAACTGGCAATCCAGCTCTTAAAACGATGAACCATGATTAACCAACCAGTATAATGGAATCCTACAGGAAAACTGAACACTTGGTCAGCCTTAACTGGATCTTTGGCTGGGGATATGTGCCAATCAGCTGACAATTAAATGCGGGGTATCTAAGATTGGCCATGGCCATGTGTAAGCGTGTAACCAATGAACACTGGGATGGGTCAACACCTATGCTTTTCCATGAAGATGGGGGGATGGACATCCATAAGAACCAGCTACTTTGCTGTGAACTGTAGGGTGTCCTGGGATACAGCCCATAATATGTAGTGTTTATCATGGCCCTCTTTTATATGAATCCCAATTTCTGGAACATGTTTGGGATGGGTTGAACCTACTGATCAGATTCATTCCTCTGAGTCTTCATTTGGAGATATTAATTTGGATACCTAGCAAAATCGCAGTCGCAGTTTCCTTAATTATATCCATGAGGATTTTACGATTATATTGATGGGATGACAATCCCATGATCGCAAGCACATCACTATGCTGGGGTGATGAACATCCACAAGAACCAGCTGCTAAACCATGGCACCATGACTTTGATATGTGTCTCATTGGGTCATGACTTGACACTGTTTTTTTTGGTATATTGGATACCTTGGGGTAAACTTACATAGATGTGGAAGACCCGTGGTTTCCTAGGACAATTATGTTCACATGTTGGGTTTTCCAGTTTTCTGATGTTTTATGTGAGTTTACAGGAGGGTGCTGTACTACGTGTCTTGATTTCTTATCTGATCCTGCTCAAGATTACCATTGATACTGGACATAATTGGATGCCATTATATAAATATTTTTAATATATGATATAGGCATATGCAGCATATGTTGCAAATTTATACCGTTCACGAGACCTGATCCATTTCCATCCAAAGTGACCAACCATGACTCCAACAAGTGGGGCTTCTGCGTCAACCTTTGGTAGTTTGATACTTCGATCTTTTGCGATAGATTGGGTATGTAATAGCCAGCTAGGATTTTCATCAATATTGAAGACTCTCGAAAGCAAGATCGAAATGAAAGTAAAGCTGAAGCAAGAACCCAAGGAACAAGTACCTTCGGAAGAAGTTCTTAGATAATTTCCTTCAGTAAACTAAGATAGATATGTAAAGTCCAACATCCGTAGACCCTAGGAAAATGCAGCAATTTCCATATACAGGTTTTTGTATGTTTACTATTTTTGCCTTTGCAGATGACTCGTACCATTCCTTGCCCTGCGTGCAGGTTAGCCTTGGATGCGGGCATTTTTGAGTCCAACACGAGTCGGTTCTGAGCCATTAAAGATACCACTGCTGATTGGTTAATACAAGATATCATGAGATGTGATGCAGCTATTTGTCATGGCTCATTTGTCAAGGCAGATCTTTTTATGTCCATCCAACAAGAATTTGCTGTGGTAAACCCAATGATAAACCATCCATATAATTGGGGGAGGGTTTATTGTTGGATTTGCCTCGGTCTAGGATATGCAAATGGAGGTTTCCTACAATGGGGGTACCCATTTTTATAGGATTTTTTTAATAGGATTTTCCATTGCAAACCATCCATTTTATTTCGGGTACCCCCATTTTAGCAAACCCCCATATGTATCACATGGCAATCGAAGCATGGCATTGGACAAACCCTGGAAGCTGATACTAGCAGTATGTATACATGACATATATTAAATTATCATGGCATAATATGACATACATATATTATTCGAGAATATTCAATGTGTGTAATCTGATTCACCAAGATATGGTGATGCAGATGTGAAGTCTATTTTGGTATTCAAAGTCGTGTTTGGCTTCAAGCAGACCCTGCAAGAGCTTTTCCATCCTCCACCACTGCAGAAAAGAACGTATCAAGCCAATGCATCGCTGTGCCCTGCAGTGGGGGGGTGTATGCTTGGGGTTCCAATGGGGCTTCGGGTCAAATGTACCTCAGCCCACGCCACAAGATGCGGTTGCATGAACTGCATGCTAATTTTTATTCGGTCGCAGTGCCTCGCTATCTGATGCAGGGTATCATAATCATGAACAGCAGCATCATTATCATCATCATCAACTTTCAAGCAGAGATTGAGACTTTACCTTGATTCCCTCCTTGTCGTTTATTTTTTCCACTTGCAGTTTGGAAAGTGAGCGCTGTGCCAGACCGGCTTAATGAATCAAGAGAGCTCTGGCGGCCTTTCCATCAACGGCAGATGGTCACATTTGAGGATGAAAGTCATCCCATGAGATTCAAGCCTTGGGAGATGAGAACGACACGTCAATGGCTTGACTTGGCGATGGGAAGGCTGAAAGTACGCTCCATCTCGATGTATCATATCGTCAATCCACAGTGTTTGCTTCAGTGGATGAAAGGACTCACACGTGGTCAAATGCTGTGCTATTTCACTGGAAGAGTGGTCAGTAGTCATCATATGGTCATTGGGTTGATTTTTGGGGCAATGTTAGAAGATACCCAGGTTTTAACCTTTAAACATGTGGAAAACGCTCGTGATTATTTTTCCCTTGATCTGACTCTGGAACATGGAGATGGGCCCAAGAAAAATATATATTCCCTTGGAATGCCTTCACTCCCTCCACCATTCGATGCTCAGCTCATGTCCGGATCTCTTGTGGACAGCTTGTGGTTGATTCTTCTCTTGCGGGCAGTCAGCACTTGATGCAACTGCTGGACTTTGCTCAGAAGCAGAAGATCAGCAAAAGCTTTGAAGCAATTCATGCATTGTTTTGACCCCGAAAGCTGCCTGTTGGTGCATGATTCTGTGAGCATTCCAAACTATTAGGTCTTCGATCTGCGACAATAGAAAGTCCACTGCAAGACTAAGAGCAAGTGGATTTGGGAAGATGTTATATCTTTATATATATTTGAGGAATCCTTAAAATGCATAGGAATTGAATGTTTAAATCCCAAGTTTTGGGTACATGGACCAAGACCTCTAGCAGGTTTGCACCTACGCTAAAAGATCATCCCACGGAGTGAAACTGGTCGTAAGCCTGGTGGATTCGTCCTCCATTCCTGGCTTCCATTTATAACTGGATCATAAGATCATAGTCCATCATAGTCCCACTACAAAAAAAACAACAACACACAGTTACGAACTGTTACGAAGTGTACGAAGTGGGGTGATCCTCCAAGTCATGGGGTTTTCGGATCCCAAGTCGATCTCAACCATCATATCCCCATGTTTGATGGTTGAAGCCCCTTTTGGCCAACATTCGGGCCATGAAGATTGCGTGTCTCCGGGTGAGCGGAGGGAATCTGGGCTCAACGGTGGTGTCCCATAGTTGGCTAAGTTGGTTTGTATCTTATCCAGTATTTCTAGGGGTTATGGTAGACATGTCTACATATAGTCAATGGACTTTATGCATGTTTCTAAACAAACTTATGAGTGGGGGCACCGCACTGATAGGGATAGTGACAACTACCGGGAATCGCACTCGAGTCGGTCGAAGTGATGCTGGATTGAAGAAAAACACACCCGCACCATGTACTTTAGGATTATATGTAGCATTTGTTTTCTAATCTCTTTAAAGCGCTTCTGGTGTGACATGGTTTGACACATTGAAATCTGTTTGTGCAAAGGAAACTCAACATTTCCGTGGTTTGAAACCTCATGCGATGTAAATCGGTCGTGTTTGCTGCGTTTCGTTCTGACCGAGGATTGCTTGCGACCTGGACCTGAATGAGGACGCTACAGTGGGAGAGCTACTGCAGCAAGTGGCAAAGGCTGTGTCGGAACCCGTGGAATGCCTACGACTCTTTCGCAGCTCATCTAACCAACGGATTGCCATGGCTTAGGTCACTAAAATACCCTCAAGGAAAATACCCTGAGAGAAAGTTGAGAATGCTGAGATATGGAAAATTCGACTCTTTAGTTCATGTTCCTTAGAAAACCATGGGTTTTCATGGGTTTTCGGTAGAATGTCTATGTTAGTTTGTTGGAGCTCCATCAAAACATTCAAAAGATCAACTCCAACGACTGGCCACATGGCTGCGGTGCAGCTAAGACGACACCATTGTGCTGGGCCTCGATCAAGGGACAACGCTGCTGTCGCACTTGGAGTCTTGGCTCAGGGATGCTCAGGGTCTCTCACAGTGGCACACGTGCATTAGATAGGTATCAAACATGGGGAATATACATATAATATCGTATAATATATATATACACATACATATTATAAATATGTATATATATATATATCATGCACGCACACACACGCACGCACGCACGCACGCACGCACGCACGCACGCACGCACGCACGCCCACATACCTGCATACCTGCATACCTGCATACCTGCATACCTGCATACCTACATACCTACATACCTACATACCTACATACCTACATTCCATTCATACATTCCATACATTCCATACACTCCATACATTACATACATTATATACATTCCATACATTCCATACATTCCATGCATTCCAGACATTCCATACATTTCATACATTCCATACATTCCATACATTCCATACATTCCATACATTCCATACATTACATACGTTACACACACTACATGCACTACATGCACTACATACACTACATACACTACATTACATACATTACAATACATTACATACACTACATGCACTACATACACTACACTACGGTACATACATTACAATACAATACAATACACACATAGACAAACATGATGGATTTGACAATCATGAACTGGAATTATATCTGGCAAGTTTTTTGGGATATTTTCAGCGATGTATTTCTCATCACATCTGGGATGGAACAATAATGGGGGACGCCGAAACTGGCAATTGTTGCATTGCCAATGTGATGAAACATGAAATTATGATACATTTTGTGTGTTCCCATGTGTTCCCATGTTTTTCAGACAAATGCATGCTCTCTAGAAGCTCAAACATGGCCCCAAACATGTCATTGGGTCAGGAATATGATGACTACATCACCAGTGGAATTCGTGCATATAGCTTACATACATGCCCCTTTGTCTTGGATAAACCCATCTATCCCTGGTCATAGTTTAATGAAACTGTCATTCAATTGCCTGAACCCCCCATCTTTGATGGGTAAAAACGGTTTCCTGTAGATGTCCCTTAAATCAATCCAATGATTCACTGAAAAAATCCAACCTTCCACATGTTGCTGGGGCTTACCGAGGATCTGAAGGAAGGGGAACGAGGCTGGGCCCTATCTCCCCACACTAGGCAGGGGCCCCGCCTTGGATGACCTTAGGAAGCGACGTGCTGGTGTTGTCCCTGATGATCCACGCACCACGACACGTAGAGTGGCCAAGCGACTCTGCTTGGACCGGCTGCGGAGGCGAGTCGAAGGATTGCTCGATAAATCAACATCAACAGATTGCTTTGTCACGGTTCAGCTGGAGACGGCTTTGCCAATTCATGCCAATTCACATTTCATATTTTCCCAATAGAAGCAAGGAACAGCCGAATGGAAAATCAGCAAGACTCGACAGGCCCATTGTTTTGACAACGATCATCTGTAGTTGAAATTCACACCTCCATCCCATTTGATTCCATTCTTGTGTGTTTGATACCTTATTTAACCATATCCGACCTGCTCATATTTAGAGTCATTGTTCGGGAATGTTTAAGAATGACGCACTTGACAGGACAAAGATGATTTTTTCTGGGAGATTGTGATGAACACATCCACAAAAAAATCGAACATTTTTGGACCGTCGTTTTAGGATGCTCCTGGTCTTGATCCCACTGTTTCAATAGTTTGAAATTGCTTAATGAGTTGTACCCCTAAGAATATTGTACTCTAAATTTGTACTTCAAATGTTCCTTGGGGACTGACTAAGAAATGGACATCTAATCAATAATTAATCAATATTGATTCTCTCTGAGTGAAATAACCAATATTGATCTATCATTGGCGTTTTCAAATCGGCTTCATTGTCGTCCCGACTTCTAGGAATTCTAGGACATACCTGTACGGATTCAGATGATGGCAAACAGTAGAATCCAATGTGCACCATGGCCCTATCGTTTGAAGCGTCTGATTTGGGCCTGGGGCAACCCCAATTTTGGTGAGGTAAACCCAACAGTTGCCGTCCTCAATTTGAGTTTATGAATTCAAGTATAATGTCAACCCCGGATTAATAAACCCTGGTTGATTAATTGTGGTGGTTCCCCCAATGAAACAGCCTAGGGTTTATGAATCCGGGGTTGACATTACCCCGTATACCCCTGCATCTGTGATATAACATGACCCTCATCGTTGGTGAATGGGATGGTATACAAGTGAAGCGCAGGATCCATGCAGATCGACCTGATCACCAGTTCCACATAACAATGAGCCACAAAACGCAACAGAACAGAATTGAGCATGTTAATGTAATTATTTCAGTCTCGTATATGATGGTATAAGAAAACCAAAAAGGATCAAAAAGGCCAGGCCACAGCCTATTTATATCCAAGTATCCAATTTGACCATTTTGGGGGCTAAAAACGGAATCGAAACCATCCCCCAACAGTCAGAGTCACCGCTTTAGACCAAAGCCATGGACAGGTAATCCAACCGGGACAGCTCGTTGTGAAGGTTGGAGAAGTTGAAAGAGTTGGGATGGGATGGGGCACTCCGGCTTCGACTGGTGAATGGTTGATGAAAAAGATAGTGTATCAATTTATTATTGGGTATCACGGTAGTATAACTCATTATAGCTTCCTATTTGGGATGATGACAAAATCTTACAAATGAAGCCCCTATTGGGGTTGGTTAATGCGATGGTATATGGCATTGGGGTTGCCACATTATGCTATGCATTTCAATGGAGGCATCTCAAATCGGCGATGATAGCGATGGTAGCAGTCAGAGCGGTTTGTGGAACAGATGCGCCAAGGTCTGTCCAATCATCGGTGCCCTAATCCACTCAATCATCCAGATGAAATTACCAATTTGGGATGTGGCATGTCCAATTCTCAGACACATCCAGGTGAATCTGAATGGAAAAAACCAGTGAACATCACCTAGCCTGGATCCTTGTTTCAGTTGGATGCCCATGACTGGACTATTCATTATTGCTGGCTGTTTGCCATGACTCTTGTTTGTTTTGGGCATGGTTGTTGATCTTCTTGTCATACATTTTGGCCATGGTACCCCGATCTTCGCATTAAAATATATTAAAATACAGTACCTTGTTGCTAGCATCATTATAGTCATTGATTCCCTCAAAGATTTTGAATGGTTTTGACCCATTCCCACATGCCTGTTACATTTCCTTATTGCCTTACGGCAATCCAACCCGTCAATGGAAAGTCGGAAAAGCACAAACAAGATTGTCCCACAGAGCTATCATAGCCTTGGGCCTGTAGAGACTGGAAAATTCGAAATAAAATTGCTCATAACATCTTATCACCATAGATCATGTTTATCCAGAAGCATGTTTTTTTTTCCATTGTCAGCTTAGCTGACCAGAAGGCCTGGGCAATTGTGGTGTCTTTGAGCTGCAGAGAGCGACCGTTTCAGATGTTGGTCGATGCTTATGGGCCTTATCGCTGATGGTTGTTGGTTATAGATGGGTTTCGGTAACCGAACAGGTTGATAACCGAACAGCTTGGTAACCTTCAGAAGTCGCAATGTAAACTCCTCAAGGATGGTTTTTGAGTGGTTAGCAGTGGGGTTGCACTTAAGTGGTTTAATCGGTTTAATTGTATTATTACAATCCTCTTTCATATCAAAAGAAGCTTTCGAGGCACGAGGTCATGAATTATAAAGAATCCCTAGTGATTAATGACAGTGGGATGACCATACCCCATATATCATCTTTCGACGCTTACACATGGTGTGTTTGAAAAAGGAGCACAACTATCCTTAAATTATGCCATGTCAATAGGAATAATTAATAATGATTATTGATTTATGGATTTAGTGGTACAAGGGGAACCTCATATATGCAGACAAACTCATATATAGTTTAAAGAGTTGGGTTTCAGGAGAGGCTAAGAGAGGGGAACTTCATCCCCGACAAGCATTATTATTCGAAGCTGCTGTTGGCAACAGACATGCTCCAGCACAGATGAGAATACAGAAGAATCATTTGGGTACTATAAATTGTAACGGAACCACCCAAAAATGGACTTGGAAAAAAATAATTTGCCCAGAATCAGCAATGCTTCTGTGAACAGCGCTAAGGACAAGTGCGAAGATTGTGGTGCCAGTACGTACCATGGCCGCACTTCACGCCGGTCACAGTATGTGGGAATCACCGTTGCTTCGTTTGACTTGGAACTTTCTGTAGTTTGTGGGTTTCAAAAACGCTCTGATAGTCTGCGTTGAGTAGCAACGAATCACACACGCAGTGGCAAGATATCGATCATGATATCTCAAGAGCTTCTGAGGACAAGTCCCATAAAATTGGACATATGTTTCATGTCATTGAAATCTCGAAGCCATGATCTCTCTTTTTGCCGAGATTTTAAGACAGAAGTCCGCACTTTACGAACGATCCCGACTCGGAAAGATTACCACTTGGATGTGCATCCCCGTTATTTTTTATAGTAAGTGGGCGACAAACTCTGTGTATATAAATTGTGTATTATATATAATATATACATGTATAACTTGGGGACATCCCATGTACCTGGAAAACCTCAAACACGCAGAAACCAATGGTGGTTTCATTGAAAAATTGTGTTTGATGTAGTGAGACTGTACTCTTCACCACCATGATGGAGATCTATTTTTCTGTTTGTTTAGGGTTCCAGGTAGAACACTATGACTCAAACATAGCGCTAAATTGTTTGCGCCTCGTTGGTTGTTAATTGTAGTGACTTATACTTCCATTTTTGTTCAAGGGACTGTTACAGTATACAAATTATATAACCAGCACAGTGGCATGGTCAAAACATGTCAAAACATGATGTCTTTTCACATCAGCACACTGATGCCTTTTCACATGAAGAGAGATCACCCCTGGACCCGTTTTATCCAATGATCAACGAATTTCCCTTCACGACTGCGGGATGACCATATCCATGGGTCCCAGGTAACTTGTTGGAAATCACCGTACATCTACTGCTCAATCATTTCAACATCATCAGGTTCCTCCTTTTTTTACAAGCAACTTGGTATACCCATGGCATACCCATGGTATATCCATGGCTATGAAGGGTGACCTCCCGGCTCCGGCGGCTTAGGCATTGGCGCTGTTGCGGCTCCAGCGACAGAGCTTCCGAGTTCTGCGCGCCGGGCACCAGGCCGGAACAGGCCAGGCGCAACAACGACACTCGGGCCGTTTTAAAGTCAATTTGGGTGACGAGGAGTTTTTTTTAGTCTTAAACAAACTTATTGTTCTTAATATTGTTGATGTTTCATATGATTCATACTGGGTGAAAGCCCTTTCTTGTCTCAGATAGCACTTTGTTGTCTCATCTCGGTGTGCCATGCGGAAGAAGTGACACAACCACTGGAATGAATTACTACATGATTTGTTATTTGGTATGATCTTTACAGCACAACGCATAGGCACGCAGGGATTCTTAACATGGCAAACATTAGTTATATCAAGTTATATCCATTTGCCCCCTAACAATCCCTGGAGCAACGTGAGTTTCCCACACAGTGTGTACACACTCGGGGGTCTTGTGATCGGTCCTCCTCCTCCTCCTTTTCCTCCTCCTCCTCCTCCTCAGTATCATCATTTTCCTCCTCCTCCACATCACCATTCTCAGCATCATCCTCGTCCTCCCCCTTGACATCATCATCCTCAACATCGTCATCCTCCACCTCATTTTCTGCAACATCCTCCTCCTCCACCTCCTCTTCCTCAACATTAATTATCATCCTTTTCATCCTCCTCCTCAACATGATCATCCTCAACATCACTATCTTCCTCCTTCTCAACATCGTCATCCTCCACCTCATCATCCTCCACATCATCATCCTCCACCTCATCTTCCGCAACATCATCCTCCTCCACCTCATCTTCCGGACCTTATTAGGATCTTTTGGACCTATCCACATCGTTTCAATGCTTGGCTAAGCTCTTGACCTGGAATTGCTTTTGGCGGTGTGCCATTGAGATTTGACTCCAAGTTAACAGGTCGCACCTTCCCATATTCTGATTCCTAGCATAGCGAAATGCAACTAGGGACATGATTCAAAGTTTGCAACGACTTCGTGAAAGTCTTCCACTCTCCTGCAAGTGGGCCATTGCGGACATTAGTTTGTTTTTGAGAATGGACACCCTTTATTTTGTTTCTTTCGGAGATACCAGAACGCAAGCTGGTGATGCTGTTTCAGTGCTTGGCTAAGCTTTTGGCCTGGAATTGCTCTTGGCGGTGTGCCATTGACATCTGACTCCAAGTTGACAGGTCGCACCTTCCCATTTTCTGATTCCTAGCATAGCTAAACGCAAGCTAGGGACATGATTCAAAGTTTGCAACGACTTCAAAACATAATGCGTCTGAGCCGCTGTGCCTTGGGGATTTGAAACCTGGGGTAACTATTGTCTGCCCTGGTGTAACTCGGTGTGCCTTGCGGATGGGGTAACTACTAGGTGGATGGGGTAAGTAAGGGCGTCCGCTTGTAGGTTAAAAAGAAGATCAACCTCTCAAACCGTCGTTAGTTCGTACTTTTGCTTTTTGGTTTAACGGGTTCATGTTGAGACTTTTGATGGAGCCAGGTCCCTTAGGTTACCTATTCGCCCAGTGAATTTCGTGGGACAGCTGGGTTTCTGTTCGACCCGTTGATGGCAGAAATGTTGTGACCAGGAAATTGCCATGAAACCCTATGACCCAGATGATGAGAAGCCAACGAGTCTTGGCTGGAACTTCTCTGTGATGGCTCTTAATCATTGCACAATTAGATGTTCATTGTGTATACCTTTGGTTGTTCATTTAAACATGCCTATTTGGGATATATAATATAAATATATATAATATTATATCATTTGTGTGTGACTCATGGTGACTTTGGCATTCTAATGGATTCAGATTCTTTTGTGACCATGACTTTCTTTGGCGGTGTTGGCTGTATATTGCACAGCCAAGCACAAGTGAGAAGAGTCCGGATGCTTCACTTTCTGTTTCAGACAATGGCAGCGAGGTATGCGGAACAGGCGTGACTGGACCCAGATCTTGTGGAAGTTTCCCTTGGAGCGACGAGTTGGTGAAGTCTGTGAACATCCTGGACCAGCTGACTCCAGCTATCTCCAGCTCAATGAGGACCGGTTGCATTGGAAGCTGAAAAAAAATGGTCTGTTTGGAGATGGCTCAAGTGTGGAAGCCAGACAAATTGCCTGGAATGTGCTTAGTGGTCTGGTGCGAATCCGCGCCAGCAAACATATTATATATTATATATATTATGTATATATATATGTATTATGTGTATATATATATATGTTTATTATGTGTATATATATATACATAGTATATATATGTATATAGATAATTATTGATTATATAAGAATTATGTAGTTTACAGGAACTGTTGATTTTTGATCAAGAAACAACACGACTGCCCGGTTTTTTCCCTCGTAGATCAATGCGTTTTTCATGACGCCCTGCTGAGTCGGCTCAGATGTTGGAACCACATCATCCAACAGAGGCTGAAGACACTCAGTGAATTCCAGTGGATGTCAGATACTGTACCCTCTGGCCCTCTGGTAATTTAAATGGCCATTTATAGTGGATTTTCCCATTAAAAATGGTGATTTTCCATGGCTATGTTAAATTACCAGAGGGTAATCACTGTAATCGGCCCTTGCCAAATCCAGGATTAATCCAGGATGAGAAATTGGAAGCCCATCATTTTGTGGATCTTTTTGTACGCCAAAGGTCTCCACGGTCACGGGTGCACAAGACTTCGGGTGCCATGGAATCCGGCCCTGCGGCCGCCAAAGTGGTGCATGCTTTTGGAAGGCGGTGCAGTTGTGCTCTTGAAACGAGGGTTTTGCCACCAAATCCACCGGAAATTCAAAGGAAAGTCCTCATTTTCTGATGGTTTACCTCATTTTGAGATACACCCATGTGACATTGCAGAAACACTCCATTAAAGACGATACAGATGGTTGATATTTTTTCATCTGCATTTGTTTCTATAGAACTATTGATTATATTATTAGATGATACTATATGTGAATGGATCTATTCAATTCTGATCCTATTAATGTTTTGCACATGCACTAAAACGTTCGAGATGGTGTGATCTCCCCAATGCGGCAAACCATAGCCACTTAGGAAAGCCATGTGAATTTCTATATGAATCCTGGCCCATTGGGATATACTTATGCACTTATGCACTGTGACAAAGCACAAAAATCTATTGGGGATGATTCTAATATATTCTAATTTTGTTTCAACTCCCATGTCCCAAGGCCAAGAATGCTCACGAACGTCTGTCGCCACAGGTCATCGCCGAGTAGCAGATTGAAGCAGGAGTCCCTTGGAACCGAAGATTTAGGTGCGGATCAATTTTCTGAGCCCCCAAAATTGATCAAAACGGATGGTCTTAAATGATTTTAGAATGTTTTAGATGGTTAAAGAAATGTTAAATCCACATATCAACTAATGAAGAAGTTTGATCCGAAGAAAATTCGAAGTTCCAGTGGTCACTTTTTGACCTCAATAACTTGGCATAAAAAAGGGGCCATTGGGATGACCGTTGGTCCATGGGAACATCAAGTAATATAATATATATATATAATATATATAATATATATAAATATATATGTATACTGGTTGGTGGTTTGGAACATTTTATATGTTCCCATATATTGGGAATAATCATCCCAACTGGATAATATGTTTCAGAGGGATTGAAACCACCAACCAGTATAAGTAATATATACAATTATATATATATATAAGATTATTTAAGTATATACAAGTGTATACAAGTATATGATTATATACTTTTGAACTATCCGGAAATGGCATTCAACAAATACATTCTCCAGGGCCCTGGTGTTTGAAAGGGGGATTTCAGGTTGAGCTTTTGTGAAGGTCAGTATCTAGTATATATGTTTGATCAACCACCTTCAACCAACAACCAGCCGTGGTTTTCGAATCCCGAGATTTATCAAGCTCAGCAGCGATTACCGACGCCTAATGGAGCTGATCGAGAGGAGTGAGCCAGAACTAGGTGCTGGGAGCAGGGTGGACGATGTTTTCGTTTGCCGTGTTTAGCGATGAAAGCTCAATGACTGAGCAGTGACCAAACTTCTTGTTGCTTATATAATTATATGTTATTATGTCATTATATATATATATATATATAAATACGTGTGTATATATATATATACAAACGTATATACAATATAACTATTTTGGGAAGTTATTCTACCTTGTTTGTTTATAGTTTAGGTGATATTCTCATGAACGAGGTTTTATTTTGCACTGGGCAACGGTCCGTCCCGCGTGCCATCTCTTGCAGTGTCGTGAACGGAACTGAACCCCAAAACGCAGCTGTCGAATTAGATCGGCCCCTCATGGTGGTGCGGTTCCTATGAAATCATCGCTCCCAACAGCAGAAACATGCCTTGAAATATCTTGAAATCAGAATTTCAAATGGAAACACACCATCCCAATGCCAATAAACAACTCGACAGCCAGGCTTCAACAACTCCATGGGGATAGATCCTTCTCATCTCAAACAGTATATCCACAGTAAATTTTGCAGTTTCTAATAGTCCATGAGGGGATCTTTTCGTTTTTTTTTTGGCAGGGGATCTAAGATTACCCATCATGGGATCTTTAGGTTGCTCTTTTTTTTTGCAGAATATCTAAGATATTGTAAGACTGGCCATATAAGTTCCAGGAGAAGTTCCAGGATCATTCATGCCATGTCTGCCAGTTGCTGAGCTTTCGCCCAACTTCTCTCCACGGTCGCATTCATCGTTGATGAAGCCGACAGAGGTGGGAGCCTGCCCGGTGCGCTAAAAAGCGCAGGAGAATGCTTGGGGGAATATCCAGGCCATACCAGCTATTTTGGTGTGAACGGAATGACATAGCTATACTGCCATGTTCCCAGATAGGAAAAGATGGAATGAAATGGATATCCACGCTAATTATTTCGATCAATTTTGAATTTTGATATTTGGCTTTTATACGCTAATATTTCGATCAATGCTGAAAACGGCACACCGTGAGGGATAGTCTAGTCGCTCATCGAGCGCAACTCGCTGCAAGGCCACGAGAATAAACAACTTACAGTAAGTTGCTACAATTTGCAACAGATTGTTATTGATCCCTTCAAACAGCAGTAAGTTCACTACCTGGAATGATTTATGCCATGAGATCCCTTGAAAATTGCGAGGCAAGTTTGGTCCCAAGATTTTGCTGAGTTGGATTTACCACATTATCTACCTGATTTGGTAGACCCTCAACCATTGATATTTATTTGTTATGTTGGTTTGGTTTACTTTACTTTTTGGAGATCATTTGAAGAGGGTTACAGTACACAAGTCAGAGTTGTCAAATGTGTTGTTTTGATATTTTTTGGATTTTTATGACCAAAAATATACAGACACAGTTTTGGATTGTTCTCTCTCACCCATACTTTCCCAGTTTTTTTTGGATTACCGCATCAATCATGCCCATTTCTGTTGATTAATACCTCTGTCATTGTTGCTTAAATCTTCCACTTTTACTAGGAAAAACAAAATCGTCCACAAGTGGGGTGAATCAGTTAATCGCTGGCAAGATCACAGTTTCAGTTCTCACAACCACTTGTATGGTTCAATCAGAACTTGAGTTCGATGCCTTATTTACCACCATTTTTGGGGAGACAACATTTGACAAAACCACAATTTCCAAGATCTATCAGTCGCTTTAGCTTCAGAGCCAGGTAGAAGGTCCTCGCGTTTCTCCGCGAAGCGCGACCGAAGGGTCAGAGAAGCCGGGGCAACTGCTAGCGGTGTGGCCTCCCATCAGGCAGGGTCCAGCCCTTTTTGCTGGTGGTTTATGGGGTCTTTGCTGGAAATATTGATGGTTTGTAAGGTGAAGTCTCCCAAGAGTGGGATTTCAGGTTGGTGAATTATGATGAGTAAGGCAGATTCTTTGAGATGGTGGTCACAGTGGTGGAAACCTCTAAGAGATGGTGATGAATGATGAAACATCACCGGAAATGGTGGTGAAACGGTGATGAAGATTCAAAAAGGCATGATTTCTAATGGTCGAACTGGTGGTGCTGGTGGTGTTAACTCTGGTTCTACCCGTTGATTTTGGCGATGTTTATGGTGAAACAATCTGCCTGAAACCCGCTGTAAGGCGCGCAGAAAATTGGGAGCTTCAAGAGTTGCGTGCGGAGTGCGCCAAGCTGGTGCGAAAGCATCAAGAAGATCAGCATCACTTGGAGGATTGCGGGCATGGTCAGGATATTATTGTTGTAATAAGTTATATCATCATCATCATCATCATCATTTTTCTTTTTTTTTAACCAACATGCTTTTCTTTTTATGATATTCTATAGGTTGCTTCTTAATGTTTGCTGGATTTGTATGTCTGTGACGTGTTTGAACAACGATCCCTGATGATATACTGTTTGTATACGTTCATGTTGCAAACCACACAGCACCCCAAGATGCATTACGGTTTCTTTAAGCATCCGAATGATCAGATGGGATCAGCATCAGGACCAAAGAGGTCTGTCGGCTGATTTGAATCACCTTGTGACTTGATATACCGGGAACGTCATGCAAAGTACCTGGCAAGATCCAAGCTCTTGTATCACATGTATCACTAGGTTCCTTTGTTCATTTCGGGAATTAGAAGGGAGCATCTTTTCCCAATCAGACCTGGAGGAATTATCCTCATTGACTTTCATAAGGACCCAGGTGGCTCAACCAGCAAGCAGTCAACACGAGATAGCAACCCCAAAACGATAGGAAAAGAGCAACATTCTACTACAATGGAATAATATATAATGATATTATATATATACATAATATAAATATATGCACAATATGAATATATACGTAATATATATCTACATAGTATATACATATACATAATATATATATATATATTATGTATATATTATATAATATATTAATTATATATATTATATATACAGAATACAATATATATATATACACAATATATATATATATACATTATATATATACATACATAATATATATATATATATATATATATTATGTATGTATATATATACATACATATAATATATATATATATATACAATAGTTATATATAGTATATATATATATTAAACATATTTACAATTATATACATATAGTAAATGTATGAATAAAGTCTAACATTTAGATACACATTATAATGATACAGATAAGAATATATATATAGCAACATAACTTTCCTATCTTATGAAGGTCTATTTATAATACTATACTAAACGGATGCCATCTATCATGTCAGGGTTTAGTACTTATGAATATTGGAGTCTGACCGTCCAATAAATATTCTGCAGGATGTTCGCTCAACGGTGGCAGAGGTTCGACAGCATGTGGAGCAGCTTCGCTTCCGTGTGGAGGCGGCCAAGCGGAAATGTGAGGTAGATGTAGAATGTTGTAGAAATGGGGGTGTCTGAAAGTCGAGATATTCACCAAATGACAAATGAATTCGGACCATGATGATTGAGTAGTGGTATACGAAGCTATACACCATTTTCGGACACACCCCAGATAGATGATTCAAGAAAAATGATGGAATGGTTCTAGTCGGGACTTAAGCTAACGCAACATATTTGCATTGTTTGAAGGATTTTTGGATTTATGTAAAGGTTGAGAGGAAAGGCACTTGCTCCCACGAAAGGAACCGAATGTAGTGGGCTTGCTGTTTTACTGAATTGTTACTTAAATTTGATGAATTGATGAATTGATGCCAAAACATGACCCACCCAGTTCCTTCATTTCTGTCCAGGTGTAGCTCCCTTTCCACCTTGGAGTACGCCAGGAATCTCGGCAGGACTCAGCGACAGCGGCATCGCCCGAGCTGCAAGAGCTTCGCTTGCTGGCGGGCTTCCTCCGGAAGAAAACACCGGAGAACTCAGCCGCAAAGCAGGTGCCTCGGATGCCATTGGCGATTCTGGTGGAAGAAACACCACAGATATGATGGCCAGTCGGAAATGAAGCGTGCTCACATATGGGCGGACTGACCCACACCTATTTGGAACTTTTTGGTGAGGCCACTCGGCATCCTTTCTGCATGGGGTACCCAAATCTGATGCCAAGAATGATTCCAGAAATCATCCCCAACAAGCTGTACAGGTATCACTTGTGTCACACATATTGGTCAAAATTGGTATCATTCTTTATTTTCCACATTTTTGCATCCTGTAACGATGATCACAATCGACACAACAATTTTTTGACTCGTATTTCGGGAAGTGGAGGATCCTCCCACTTGGTACTTGTTAGTGCCCATGGTTAAAACGGTTAGTAAGTCCATGTAAGTGGGGTATCCATGGGTATCCCAACAACTGGCCCATGGCTTACCCAACACGACCCAGCGACCCAGGTTCCTCGGCCTGGCTCCTTCACACCAGAACCCCAACGTGCAGCACGCTTGCCACGGGCAGCAGCCACGGAAGCCCCTGAGCTGCGCGGTGTAGCGCCACAGCTGGGGACGCCAAGGACTGGGTGAGTTGGTGACCTGGGGCCGCCTTCATTGGCTAAGAATCCATGGCTTATCATGTTCAATCTTAGAATGACTATGATGATTACTATTAGGGGAGCATATTGATGATTTTCAAGGAAAACCCATGATAGGGATACCCATTAAGCAGCCAGTATCGTTGGATAGGGTAGGGGTATTTTTTATGGCTTAGAGATTTCGTTGCGGAATTGGCATAATATTTGGACATATTTATATGTTTATTATCAAATCACTTATTGGGATGATGGTTTTGCCTAAGAATTGGATTTCCTGCCCATTTATGACAACTTCTAACTTCAGTGTGAAAAAATAACAAAACACTACGGGATTGGAGATAATGTAGACTATTGATTCCTCCATCGATCAATGGAATCATTTTGGGATGTGTTTCCACTATAGACTATCCATGCAGTAATCGGTGTACACCGTTGCACTATTTCAGACTAATTATACAACCCGGTCAAACATGGTTTGTTGGAAAATCGCGCTGGAGTCTAGATGATTTACCCATCAAGCCTGATCTCCAGAGTTTTGCTACGGTCATCCTTAGCTGTGAACAGAATGGATGCTGCGACGAGTACTCAGAGACACCAATATCACATTGACACCTGAGCCACGTTCTAAACCCTTGTGTTCATGTTAAGCAAAACTGTGGTGCGTAAGCAAAACGTAAGCAATGGCGTAAGCATTTCCTTATTTGGTGCCAGGATGTAAGACATTTAGAACATGGCTCACCTGGGACATGAACTGAGCATACTGAGCCCTGAACCATTGAAAAATATCCCTATCCCATCCCATTGTACTTGATAAATATAGGTTTCGTGTAGTATCCTGGTATCCCCATTATGGGTATCCCCCGCAAACCAATTTGTATAACCTCTTCTCAGACACCAATCCGCAGCTCAACAGGAGCTTCTGGCCCGAGCCAGCAACTGCGCAGCACCCGCAGCCGGGAACTCCCAGGAGCAACGCATTGGGAAGGAGAGATCCTACCATGGTGGCTACAATGAGGATGATTATTGCAATTATAATGTCCAAACTTGGGATGTAATGGGACATAGTTGGATACCCACAATCAAATCTGGGTTTGTCCGAAAATGGGGGATACCCCATTTTGATCCATTTTGTATAGCAATTTGAACGTTTTTTCCACTTTGCTTCCATCTACAGTGGAGCCGCGTTCAGTTCACCTTAGCGTGGTTCCAGGACGCTGGGAAACATGATAATGGATTTTGAGCTACTCTATTTTTGGACAAGCCGACCTATGTATGTATATATATATAAATCCATATAAATCCTATATGCTCTATGGTGCTGGTATTATGTAGTTGCGATCGTCGCCGACATTTGGCCATAGCCGGCGTAAATGCTAGTAGATCTACCAGCACCAGCACCATGGAGCCTATGGGAAATGGAGTTGAAGCGAGTTAAAATGGGTTTAAGTACTCGCTAGCGAGAACAAGGGACTACAATAGCTGCATCTAACACATTTTGAGTATGACTTCTGACTACCCACAATTGGGATAGCTAAAAGATGCTTGGTATAGTGGTCAGATTCTAAGTAGTATGGTCCGAACGTTGTACTGAGATCTTCCCCTGGAGAAGCGGTAAATTCGTGGGTTATAGCGGCTAATCCATCTACCCACATTCATAACAATTTGCGCAAAACCACCTGCTGAATCGTGAGTGCTTGAGCTGGTTGAGCCAATTAAAATGTCATGTGCCCATAAGGGGCCCTCAAATCGAAATGTTATTCCCTCTTATTTCGATGATATTGCCTTTCCATCTTCTTGTGGGGCACTTCATGCACTTGTCACCTGACTCTCACCTCAGGAGCTTTGACTGCAAGACACTCACACCCACTTCTTGGCACAGCTTCGAAACGCCACCAACGCCATCGACTCCAGGTCTGCCAAGTGTGGTCCCCAGAATCAACCAGTTTGGATTCAAACGATTCGGATAATCCCCCTTGGTACCGCCAGATTATTTTCCTGAGTGTCTTAGCTCCAAAATTAATAATTCTATCAGTGGTTTTTCCTAGCACCCCCCTATGTTGCAAAGTGAAGATCGCCAAATTCATTTTGAACAGTGGGAAGAGGGGGTGGTAAGACAAGGTCATAGGACAGGAGAATAACGGCTATTATAAAGTTATCTTGAAAATCATCAAAATGTCAGATCCCAGAAAAAGAATTTTGGGGTGATTTTAGCGGAGGGGGGAAAATGAAAATTAACAAAAGGTTGATACACGACCATTATACAGCATTTTAATAAATCTTAAGTTTGGCCAGGGGGGGAAATGGATTTTATAAAAAGGTTGAAGGACACATAGGACACCAAATCAATTTTGAAAGGGGGGTAAACGTTGAGACTACAAGTTTTGCAAAGGTCGCAAGCCACCAGGTCATTCCTGTGGCAATGGCCATGTGTCGATTTGGCGATGTTGGCCACTCAAACCTGCATTGGCCAAAAGGTAATCTCAAAAGCCCCGACCGACAACATCCCAATCCCAAAGACATCCAAAGACTAGATTTCAATAATGTAGCATCATCGCACAAAAACATGTTTTCAAGACATGGTTTGTGCTGACAGTACATTTACCCAAGCAAAATAACACAGCTGCATTTCTTTTTCTGTCATGCCCACTCTAGATGCATTGGACAAGCGGCTTTATGGATAGTCTGTCTACAGAATATGGCTGTAAAGGACATCAAGGTTGTTTTTTCATTTTTTTTGTTTGGATCTGTTCTTCATTAACTCAAATAAACAACGATTGCTTCCAACTTGTACAAATATCGCCACTGGCTAGTAAGTGGGGTTGCAACCCACTTAAAAACTAATCCCAGTTCATGGACCTGTTGTCTTGTTCACCAGGCTTCATGAACATACACACATTAACCACTGGAGAAGCTGGTAATCAAACATGGCCATGGACAATTCCCCTATGTTTCTACAGGATGAAATCCCGTTGAAATGCTCATTTGGTCCGGGGATTTCCCAGCACTGTTTGATATCCAAGTAGATCCCATTCATATCCCATTAAATCCAACTAAATCATGTTCAATCACTATGTTGGATAGTTACCACAATAGTTACCTGCTGGTAATCAAACGTGGCGTGCTGGGAAATCCACATAAATCCACCATTTTGTTTGTTCATCTTCCCAGCTAGAAAGCTTTGAAAGCCTGCAGTTTTGGGGATTTCCCAGCCAGCCACGTTTGAAATCCAATTATATCATCCCATTAATTAGTCAGTAAAATTCCCATTATATCCCCACTAAACCCCATTAAATCGAATTAAATTCCATTACTGACAGGTTTGGGGTTTAATCGCATTATATCATTCCATTCAATTCCCGTAAAATATCCCCATTAAACCCCATTAATTCCATGAATTCCCCTTCAATGACCATGTTTGAAGGTCCAAGGCCTCCGAAGCTCCATGGTGCCCGACCACCCAGGATCCAGGCGTGCCATGTTGGTCCCATACTGTACTGATATACATCTTTGGTTTATATATATATATAATACATTATAATACTGTATATAGATGATATATATATATAGATGATATTCATTAATATTCATTATATATACGTAGATATTATACATGATATACGATTCATTAATTATATATATATATATTAAATTCTATAGATATACCAGTAGTACCTCACAAGGCGGTGGCGGAAGTTTCAAAAATAGGAAACCTATAGGAGAGGTTGGTTGTTGTGAATCACGTATGACAGAGCGAATCCACTAATGGACCGACAGGTGGTTGGAGTTGTGTTTTTTGGAATGGTTGCAATGGCTGCAGTGGTCACCTTACCACAACTGCTGGATGTAGTGTGGTGTAGTGCAGCTGTAGTTGTAGTTGCAGTTGTAGCTGTAGTTGTAGTGTAGCGGAGCTGTAGCCGTAATGTAGTGCAATTAGTGTATTTGCAAGTGCACTTGCAGTTGTAGTCGTGGTGTGGTGTAATTCGTGTAGTGTAGCGCACTGTAATGTCGTGTAGTGTTGTGTAGTGTAGTGTGGAATAGTGTAGTGTAGTCTAGTGTAAGGTAGTGTAGTTGCAGGTGTAGTGTAGCGCAGTGTAATTAGTGTAGTGTAGTGTAATGTAGTGGTAGTTGTAGTTGTAGTTGCAGTTGCAGCTGCAGCTGTAGTTGTAGCATTGTAGCATTGTAGCTGTAGTGTAATGCAATGTAATCAGTGTAGCGTAGTGTTGTGTAATGTAGTGTGGTTGTAGTTGTAGTTGTATTTGTAGTTGTAGTGTGCTGCAGTGTAATCAGTGTAGTGTAGTTGTAATTGTAGTTGTGGTGGTAGTTGTTGTTGCAGTTGTTATTGTAATTGGCGTAGTGTAGTGTAATTAGATGTAATTAGTTTAGTGCGGGGTAATTAGTGTAGTTAATGTAGCGTAGTATATTTGTATTTGTAGCTGTAGCAGTAGTGTAGTGTAGTGGTAGTGGTAGTTGTAGTTGTATTAATTGTCTACCTACCGGTATCTATCTATCTATCTGTCTATCTATCTGTTTGTCTGCCGTCTGTCTTGTCTGTCTACCTGCAAGCTTGAAAACGCAGCAAGTCTGCGAGACTTCCTCAATTTTCGAACTTGACAACATCAAAAACAAGACAATTCTGCGAGACTTCCTTCAAAACTGGAAAGTTGAGTGCAGAGCTGCACTCTTTCTCTTCTTGATCTTCTTTCTTCTTCTAAACTTCCTTCGATAATATAGATAGACCACTAGCACGTTGTCTCAGCATCGACAGCATGTGGCCAGGAGCCTCAAGGCCGGCCCGAGCGTCCACCAGTGGTGGCGGTGGAGTGCAGGAGCCCAGCAGCGTTTCTGGGGACCTCATGATATTGAGGATTTCATGGGATTTAATGAGATTTGGTAGGGATACAATGGGAATTACTGGGATATTCATTGGAAGATAATGGGAATGAAACTGGGGATATCGCGGGATATAATGAGTAATCAGAACGAGATGTACAGATATGGTTGCTTAAACGACACTTGTACTACTTTCATCTACTTGGATGATTCCTAACAACAACATGAGCAGGTAGCTTGATGATCTGGAATGGTCTCCTCCCAGGACATCACCAGTTTCGTCTGTGCTTGTGGCGTGCCGGGAGCCGTGTGGCAGGAACAGCACATGGAATTGTACAGCTGCTGAAACAGGACCTTCCCTTCTGATCTTGCTGGCAATCAAACATGACGGACAATCACCGTGTTTGATGGAAACAAATATAAATTATCTATGAATGGATATGACTCTGTGATGTTCCTCGAGTTGGACGGAAGACTGGAGAGAGGATCAGGGTTTCAAGTCACTTTCAGCGAATTTGTCATGCTTACCGCTTACCGCTTACCGGCTGAACATTCGAGGCCGGCTATGCGCCAAGCAGCTTTGCAGCCACAGAGGCATCAACGTGGGATCAACATGATCAACTATTCACTCAAGATTCTTCCAGTATGCTGTTTGGCGTGTTTGCAAGACATCAGCTTACCCTATGCACGATCCTGTTGTCAACATCCAAGGCATCTCAATTTCACTCTTCTCTATAGTTGGAAACCAATCCGAAACCGAATTTCACCACTGATTAAATTCCACTCAGTTCCACTCTTCAAATTTTTGCTGAAGCTGACCTAATCCTTTGATGAATTTTGCTGACCCAAGAGACTCTGCTAGACAGGACTCTGCTACCCCGCCACTGCCCGCACAAGACAGAAGGCCCTGTCCTGGGTGGTTTCCCGATCAAATGGACCATAACAGTGCCTTTGGATCCACATATAGTACCAGTATAATATATTTGGACAATGTGTGGTCTACACAATGAAAGATAAATCGCATACTGACAACATACTGATTGTAAATGACGATCTACTCCAACGTTTTGGGCAGTTTGTTGATCACGGACACATACTGGAAGCCCTTGGGTAGTAGACAACCACACTCGGATTCCCGTCGACCTCAACTCGAAATTCATTATCCGAATTTTACCCCATGTTTGGTGTTTGACCATATTCAAAAAAACAAACGACGAAAACGTAGAATTGAACCAACTAGTTTTTCGCAACCGATTGTCCTGGTAGGCAATACTGAACCAACTAGCAAATCTTTCCCATATGCTCCATGATACGATCTACATTTAGGTCATACTTGTTTTGGGTAAATGATATACGCTATGGACATACGTGGATATACCAGCACCATAGCTAGCAGTATGGGGGTATCCTGGGGTATCCATTCTGCAGCGCAGGACCATTCTGCTCCACCTGACAGCAGAAATTACGGCAGAAATGCGGTGGGCCATGCCCCAACTGAAGGGTAGGGAGAATCTCCCCATTTTTTTCTAATTTCTCGGCATTTTGGAAGTGATTTTTGGTGGACAATTCGGATTTTTGAAAGGAGAATCAACTAGAAATGGGGAATGTTGACTGCTAGACTGCTGTCAAGCTGCCTGGCTCTGATTGCAAGAAGTTTTCTTGTTGGTAAACTGATGTAAATAGGGTGGGTTTCCAAGTTTACCCCCCATCAACAACCAAAAGGTCCATGATACCTACTATCTGATTGTCTGGACATATTTTTCTCATGTCAGGACATCATCCGGAATGGGTCACTCTTGTTTGAAGGGGGTCTCCCGTCGCCACAACTTGCTCTCTTCTCAGGCAAGTGCCAGTACAGAACTTTTAAAGACAGTTGTGGTGTGACTGGACAATCAGTCTGTTTTTGATGACCTCATACAGTAGGAACCCAGGAAGTATAGACCCCATGAAGCCTACCTTTGAACACTTTCATTCGGATCCAGAACACAAAATACTAGATACTCTCAGAAAACCCTGCTTTGGTACCGGATTTGTTTATTCGAGGGTGCCGGACGGTATTTCGGATTTATTGAGTGTATGGGATTAATTGGTTGCCTTGCTCAAGTTGGCCACGCGTTGTGAGAACCCGGAATGCTCTCAAGTCTGTATCCCTGTTGAGCTGTCAATGCAAATTGGCAAGTGGGCATGTTCGCACTATGTTTAGTTGTTAATATATTTAATATGCATTGTGCAATTGCAGGATGCCAACATGGTGAGAGAGGTTAAAGCACCTTCATGAAGCAGATTCTGGGTGGACCAGTTCTCTATTGGCATAAATTCCTGTTGACATGTTACGATTGTAATTAATAATATATAATAATTAATACCAATCTCTATGAGGCAACTAGGCTGTGGCTTTGCACAATCCTTCAACCTTGGAGCATTATTTCCTTGGCTCCTCCCTGCAGGCTGACCAGTCACCCTCCTGTAGTTGGAATTCCCTCATTGGCATGGCCGCACGTGATCCAACGATGAAGCTATGTCAAAATTTGAGGCCCCCAACCTACAGATTTTTGATAGTTAGGTCGTTTTTGAGTTTTTCACTGTTTCACCATCAATCTTTATTGACTTTTATTGGATATCCCAATGACCACCGCCCATGTGCAGCGGAACTGCTATGCCATGCTGATTCTGAGCGCGGAATGAGCCCACTGCGGGCCTGGAATTCGACTGGCTTTGCAAGTCTCTTCTGAATGGGACCCACCCAGATCCGGCCAATCAGATCTATCTTGATGTCTGGATGGCAACAACTTGTCTAAATTGATTTGGTTGGGATGTTTGTATTGATTCCCTACATTCCCTTTGGTTTGGATTCTGCAGATTCCCAACTTCGACATGCCAGCGCAGGATGTGATTTGACGTCCACATGATCGGCTGCCAGGAAACGGTTGCGTTGCTTGCTGCGCCAGCTGCGTCTGAGTTGATATTCATTTAGGGATAAAATGATGTTTAAAACTGGTTTCAAGTTTAGGCCATTGCATTTTGAGGCATTGTACCTTATCTTAGGACCAAACCATCTTTTCCTTTATATTGACCGGTCCACCATTCGCTTAGCTCCGGCCTATGGGATCCTATGGTCTTGGCTCCAGGGGCACCTGGAAAGGAAACATGACCGACAGATGAGTTAAGAGCTGAACGAAAAAAAAACATGACAGAAGGGCCCTTGTACGTGCAGGAAGACAGAGACTTGAGGATTCCCAAAATGCAGCATAAACATGCATAAACACTTCAAGCAGCTGCAAGTGACCGAAGATCTTCGAATGATAGAGAAGAAATAAGATGATGATGTCATGATTGGCATCCATATTCGATCACATTTGCTAGCTGCACATGTCAGTTATCCGTCAATACATGGGTTTGTCCACAACGAGATACCCCAAAATCCACTGGTCAACACTGATAACAATGCAGTATTCAATGAATATTCTACAAATATATAATTATAAATTATAATTAATTATATATATATATAGAGAACTTATCGAAATATTCGCTATTATCAATAGCCATAAATCTGCATATTCCCCCATAGACTAACAACAAATATACATAAACCCTACAGAATAGTCATACATTGGGCAGACCTGTCCCATTTTTTACTAACCCGTGTGGTTCCAAAAAACTAAATCGCCAGTCATTGCCATGGCCAAAGCTGCACGGCCGAAACGAGCTTCGCGAAAACCACGGAGAGCTCCTCGTGGGCAGAGCTGGAAGAAACGTGGCAGGAGGAGAGCTGCCCTGGAAGAGAATCAATTAATGGAATTGATGCATGGGTTTGAGGGAAAACCAGCAGAAAACCACATGGCTTTTACCAAAAGCGGGTGTTTCCTGCAGATGTTCCCTTCAACCAATCCATTGAAGAATCAACTCACGAAATGAGTAGTGCCAAAGATACCGATTGAGCGACTAAAAATACCTCTGTTGATTGGTTGCAGGAGTTGTACTGGTGAAAAAGTTGGATGCACTGAGCCATAACAGGAGTATGTACGAACCGGCCAATATAAAGGGATGGGATACGGGTATTTTTCATGACTCAATTGGTAGGTAAACAGAAGGCAATACACAAGCTGCTACTTATACTATTGTATATTATACAGGGATATATTTAGACGAGGGAGTCTCCATATGGGTTTGAACAGTTGAAATTTGACCAAGGGTCGGAATCGAATTCGGCGTTGTGTTGAAGGCATATCAAAGACATTCAAAGACCTTCATGCACGGCAGAGAAAGTGAAAGCAAACCTTTCTGCCTCCGTCTCGCAGGATTCGCTCTCGTGTGGCAGAAGAGAGTAGGAATCTCAGCCAGCCGCAATGATGTCCTAAATCGTCCCAAGATCCGTCTGGATGATTGAGAGGGCAACCCGGGTAACCCCATTTTTTTACAACGTCAAAGAATATATGGTAAATAATGGTCTAAATTATTCTTGGATGGTACTAGTTTTCTGACCATAGACCAGTGGACATCGCCAGCCATGTTCAATTGGTTACTGAGGCGGCGAAGAGATGGTTCAGGAAGATGGTCCTCATGTGAAGGAGAGAAACCGTGTAAGATTTAGGAAATACGAAAAAACTGAGCTTGCCCAATATACAACATTATACAACTAATGTAGATTGGGTAAGTAAAAAAAACTTGGAGACTCCAAAAACCGGTCTATTTGTTGCCTTGCGTCAACCTGCGGCTTTGCTCCCAATGCATCGGCCCAAAAGCCTGGTAAAGTGCCCCATCTCCCGCAGTTTCCCATCGCTTCAGCCACTTCTGGCTTTCCGCAATTTACCAAAGTCTTGACCCGAAACCCAGTAGATATCCTTACAACATCTTACAACCCATTCCTTTGTTGGAGAGGCCAATTTGGCCCCAAATCCATTTCGGAACATCAACGCTTTTGATGTTCAATCATGTTCAATCCCCATTCTCCAGTTGTACACATTGGCTAGGTACCAAGAACCCAACAATGAAAGCTCCCTTGTGTGTCTCTTAAATGCCCATGTTGATGAAAACGTCCCATATTCGGGTGGAGTCAATGTCTGGTTGGCTAATTCTCATGATCGCTTATGATTGGTGATTTGTATTCCCATTTATAGATGATTGCTGCTTTGATTTTCCTATCAAAACCTCTCTTTATTCGGGATTTTCCCATGATTTCGGGGATTTCCCCCCTTCAGTTCCAGGCCTTCAGTTCCAGGATTTCCAGATTTCCGGTCGGAATTCCCCATGTTCTCCAGGAGGAGCCCATCCTCTTTGAGCACCTCACGGCCGAGCAGCAAGACGCTGCGCGGAGGGCCTTGCGAGGAGAGAATCTCTTCCTCACAGGCGCAGCTGGAACCGGGAAACTCGGCAGGTGTTTTTTGGCCAGGGGCTCTGGCCATGGAGAATTGAAGTGAGGAAGTGATCAAAACTCATTCAAAACTGGGTATGTATAAGATGTTATAGATATTTATAGATCGCTAAGTAGGTAATATGTGTTATTATAATCCATTGACATCCAGCAGTCAATTCACATCAATTCACTAAAGTACAAAGCCGCGAAGGACCAGACCTTTTGGCACAGACACATCTCGGTATGTGGTGGCCGTTTTTCCTTGGTGGTTTTTGGCTCTGCCACCGTCCAAGTTTCTTTGTTTTTTCAACATGCTTTGTGACCACACATCAACCACTGATGTGTCATTGTACTATTCGTGACTAGGTTTCTTCGTTTAGGCTTCACAGAAATCAATCTTTTGTTTCACCTTGAGACGAGTCCCTTTTTTTCAGGACCTTGCTCCAACTATCAGGGCTATGTGTAGAGTGTAGAGTTTCACTTATTTCAACTATTTCAATGCAATATTGCACCGCACCTGGAGAATAGACCTGAAATGGAAGCGCAATTGCTGAAAATTTGAAGTGCAAACCCGGTAGTGAAGGTCCAATGTCGTCCATGACACCCGTGGTTTGGACCGAGTGGCCAGATTGGTGCTTACCATGTAATTGGGCTGGTTGTTGCCATGCGGGATGTCTCTCTTTTTCTTGGCACTTTGTTGGTCAACATCCCAATTCTATTGTTGTTTGTTGCTCGCCAGCTCCAAGAATATCATCGATGATCTAAAGCAATCTGCTGCTGGACCAAGGAAAAGTTTTTTGCTTCGGTACCTCATACAGGAGCTGGAGCAACGTTTCCCAGAACAGGCCAGGGAAAGCCGACATGGGGCAAGAAATTCCCATGCATTGTTGTTGATTTGATGTTATGTTGTGTGATGCCATGTCATGTTATATTCCCATTTTGAATCCATCTAAGACAGGATTGCTCAAAGCCTTATGGTTTGCTGACTCACGCCTCCTGCTCTCATGCAGCGTTTGAAGCTTTAAGCTTTTGATTTTGACATGTCGAGTTCATTTCTCTTTGGAATCCAATTTATCAGATCATATGCAGAAGGGACAATTTCCAGGAAACCCACACCTTACTTTGAAACTCCGCAGTTCCAGGATATTCTGGATAATAATAGTTTCAAAGCCATGAAACCAAATGGCAGCAACATGGAAGAACCATGGTTTTCGGGAGACAACGGAACCAATCCAGTGGTCAGGATGTTTGTCTCCCAGGTGGCAGTGACAGCTTCCACGGGTGTTGCTGCATCGCAGCGTGGAAAAAAACATGACATCAGAAGATGTGTCCAAAAATGGGGATGCCCTCCATTCATCAAGCAATGCTGGCTGGGAAGTCTCCTATAGATGAATGCAAGTCTTCATGGAAAAATCATCTACGAATGGAGGATTTTCGTTTGCCATGTTTGAGTACCGGATGCTACCCAAATAATCCCATCATGGGGATATGGGGGAACGGATAAAAAATCGGGGATAAGGGGGATATTTACTGGGGTAGAATCTGTATATATAGTCAATATAATATTTGGGTGAAATGATTGGAAACACATTGTTATTTTCATGGGATGATAATGGGAAAACGTCAACGGGGACAGAGTGTGATATAATTGGGTAGTATCATTCCAAAAATATGATCAATAGGGCTTGTGCAATCAATGAGGACACATGAAAGTGGCAATTTCAAAAGGTAAAAACGTTGGAGTACCTCTTTTGGACAAGCCCAGGTACCAATCAATGGATATTTGCAGGCAGGTTTTTGCAGTTTCCGGCTGAGTACCTTCAAGTATCCTTCCAAAGTACTTGAAACATCTTGAAACCATCTGAAACCTGCATTGGAAGGAATTGATGGTGTCACAACAAAATATCATGGGAGCTCCAAAGTATCCAAATATATCCAAATTATCCAGAGTATAATGGACAGTCTGCAATCAAGGGATTTCCAAAGTATCCAAGTTATAAAGTTATACCTGAATTTCTGCCACCCAGCCGAGGCATTTGGCTGGGCAAACACTCCACAGCTTCGCCGGCATAGGGATAGGCTGTTCAACGCTGAGAATGGCCCTGAAGAAGGTGCACCTGCAACTGTGATGAACTGTGATCCCTGGTGTCACCCGGTAATCAAATCTGGCAAAGGGAAGTCATGAAGTCATGAAAAATCACCATTGTTCAAGGGGAAACCCAGGTCTCCCGTCATCTACCTGATGTGTCTAGAAAGGGGGGCTGTCAGTGCTGGCAATTCTTTGTGCAAGATTGTTTGGCCCATGCGGGTCAAAACATCCACCTATACGCGCTATTTCGCTGCGTAAACTCAGGGTACCAGGGTTCGGATCCATACCCACGTAAGGTTCATCAAATGCACAGCATCAATCAACACATATTATAAATTCATAGGCCTTGGGCTGGTAGCAGCGGAGAGCAGCCACCAAATTTTTGAAGCCACCAGGAGTTGCAGAACTTGATGATAGTGCAATGAATATCTCAATGCATGTGTGTTTAATTGTGTTTAGGTGTTCAATGGTGTTCAAAATGTTGAATGATTCCAAGCCCTGACCCTGGCTGATTTGTTTGAAGGTTGGCTCCAAAAAAGGCGGTATCCGCCTCTTCAGGTGCGACAGACCTCCGGTGCTGAAGCTCGCTGGACACAGACGCGTGTTCTGGTGGTGGAGCCTCGTCGAAGACCTGGGACTTGGATGCCATGGATGAAACCGCCACATTGCTGATAACGTATATATATATATATATACACACATATATATATGCATACATATAACATAAATATATGATATATACATACATATTTACACATATTTATACATATTATTTATGGATGATGCCTGGTGAGGATTGATGATAGATGTTTGTTTGTCCGAGGCAGACATGGTGGATCATCACATTGAAAATTTGAAGTCCTTGAGTCTTCATCCGATCAATCCGATCATCGCAACTGGTCACCACGAGGATGAGATTTCCATGGTGGATGCCAAGCTTCTGGACCTTTTGGAGGGCCTGGCATGCAACCTACGGGGCAATCGGCAGGCCTTTGGCGGCATGCAGGCAGGGCCCCGCACCCCGCAGGGCGCATCAAGTGTCCATTGGGGGAAGCTAACAACGAAGGACCCATCAACGGTTGGGAAATGTTGGGAACTGCTTAGTTGAGTGGTCTTGCTAACACTCTTACTAACCACGGTTAACCACGTATGATCATATTAAACATATTAAACTTAGATAAACTTAAGAATTGAATATCTAGGTGAGGTTCTTTGGAGGATCATAACTGGCAAGTATTCCTTCCACTTGATATTTACAAAATGAGTACTGTAACCGAAAGAATTATTGTAGTACTAATTTAGTCGTGCTTCGCCTCAGCCTTGCCGAGGGGTGTGCAAAGCCTTCATTACCGATACGGGACGACCCCTGTTTTGCATGAGTCGCCTCAAATTCTGTGAGGTAGAAATCCTATAATATGATTATAATATTATATATGAATATATTAGATATATACCCGCAATACGGGACCCCACAGTGAATGGATCCAAAACTAAAACCATGGTTTGGGGAACCCCTGGGTGGTAACCTCAGAACCAGGGGTAAGTGATGTGGAGAAGTGGGCAGGTGGCTTAGAAATGGGGAACCAACCCAAAATCGATATATTTCTGAGTTGAGGTTTATGATTATGATAGTGGGGGAGTTGCCTTCCGGTAGTCGAACCCGGCACTACTTTGCAGGGCAGATGTCCATTGCAATGAACAAATACATGCAATTACCGTACTTCAAAATGCTGCATTGGCATGTATGAAGAATGAAGTTGTAGGTTTGGCTATTTGCAGACTTACAAATATGAGACAGAGCAGATGCATACAGAGAACAGGTTATATGTTGTTTTTGTATAGCTGTCAGAGCAAGAAGGGTCTGAAATCTGAAACTGGCCTGGAAGGAAGCCCATGGGACGCATGTCGGATGGCTACCGTAGGACATTGCCAGGAACTCATTTCCCTTCTGGTGGTAAAAGTCTGCTGGTGAAATGATGTTGACGCTCATTTTTGGTGGATGACTACCCAATTGCTTTCGATCTGGTACTGAAATCCCAACTTGTTGGGTTGTTAAATCCTAAATCATCGTAACACGGATGGTGAAATCCCAATCTAATCTAATCCTGGTTAAATCTCAGTTTTTTTCATGGTGAATTCTCATGGTTGGTGAAATCCCAGCATGACAACAGGTCCTCTTGTGTGGTGACTTTCTTCAGCTTCCGCCGGTGCAAGTGCCTGGGCATGCCTGGGCATGCCTGGGCGGTATGGGTCAACTGGGTACCCTCTGGTGTCATCAAACATGTCAATCTTGAGAATCACCCATTCATAGATGATTGCCCCATTAAAATCTTCAATGGTATTTCCAATTGCCACATTTGATTACCGCATGGTATATATTAATATATTATATATATACACGTATATATTGGGTCTAGAACTGGGAAATTCATCGAAGTAAATGTGGATTTTTCATGGATTTTCCAGTAAGCCATGGAGCTCATTACCAGAGGCTACCCCTGAAGCCATGGATTGTTAATCCCAAAAATGACCGAGATGAGTGGTTTCTTGATTTTCTTGGGTCTTGAGTTTTGACCCATACCCAGTTGGGGATGTAGTTGGGGATGTTCCACTTGCGGCAATGGCTTGGGAACAGTGTGAGGTTGTGTGCCTGAGTGCAATCCGGTCCCGATTTGTAAACGCGCCCTATGGATAGATTATGACATCACAATGCTGGTCATTCGTTTTCGTTGCAGAACCTTCTCAGGAGCGCGGAGGCGGCGCCAGGTCCTTCTGCTTCACAGCAAATGCTTGGCAGAAGGCTGGAACAGGGATGGAAATTTGCATTCAATTAGAAGCTCCCAGAAGTACATCTAGCTATCCCTAAAAGAAAGTTGACAGATGGCAGATGGCACCCCAAGGTTAGTTGATTTTTGAGGTTCGGACCCAATCCCAAGACTTTACAGCACAGGTCTGCGGGGACCTGAAGATGTTGATAATTTTGCTGGGAAATTTAACGCTATGGAAAATGATCCATTAGATAATTTACCTGTTGAAAATGGTGATTGTCCATAGTTGTTTTAAACATGGTTAAACAACCAGAGGGTACTGTAAGCGTTGAAACCATGAACTTTGGTACAGAATTGTGACTCACCCTATGAGACTCTGAGATCATGTGGGTATGGGTCCAAAATCTGCTTTCCTGGATGTACCAAAGTAGTTAGTAGTCAGTTGGATCTTCATGCCCGTCCAGAAGGTATTGACCTATCCCTACACACTCATCCCTTGCTCCTATATAGTCTTGGTTGGTGGAATCATATTAAATCTCAATTCTTCGTGTTTCACAACACACCTACGCATGATTGACCCATCCCCACGTCAAAGATGCTTAGTGAGGGGAATCATCCCGAAAAGCCCCAAATCAGCTTTGGGAAGTCTCATAATTCAGAGTTCACCTCTTCTTAGAATTGTTGCTTGAATCCCCACCCAATCCTCCATGTATGGAATATGTCCCAACACCATGGAGCAGTTGGGCCATTCTCAGAAAGGTGGTGCCTCCCGGTTTTGTTGGTTTATGTTCACCGATCATAGGTTCAAAACGTTTTAAAATGTTATAGTTAATCACCATAAACCCAACAGTTCAGTGAACTAACATGAACTAACCCCACTTAAGATTTCAGCTATCACGAGTTAACTGAATCAACTCTTAAATCGCCATTTTAGGTGGTTGAACCTTGCGTTGAATCCTCATGTTCTCCTCATGACCGTAACGATTTGGGGCCGGCGCCAGCGGAGGCCAATCTGCAGCAGGGCACAGTGCTGTTGCGCGAACCTGTGCGGCAGCAAAGTGATAGCGACTTCGCTGAGGCCGGGCGGAAGATTCGATGGTTGAAACATATTTATACTATAGATATATTATCTATGTAGAGAGACACATATATATATATACATAGATATAGGTTTCATATACCATAATAATCCATAATAAATATATATATATATAATATACACATTGTGATATTATACAAGAATATTCTTACTACTGTTCAGAAAACATGTTACTATTATTTCGCTCTTATTGCCATCCTCTATTGTCTATTCTACTCGATTACACTGTCATGTGATATTAATGTTGTCGTATTGTTGCTTGGAGATTTGGTGGTGTTCGTTGGATGGCTAATTGTATTGATTACTATATTGATACAATGTATTTAACATACTGGGCGAACCGTCGCGAAACATTGGATGTTTATTAGATGGTTAATTAAATGGAAGCCAAGATTCGATTTCCACCGGTTTCCGCATATGGTATCAACCTGGCCACCAAGGCAAAATGGTATCTGCACCATAATATTACAGACTTCCACATGTGTGCTTCCACCGATGACTCGGTCCTGAGCGTTTTTACAATGTTTCCCCAGAATAGCCATTGGGGGAAACACACTCATGTAACCACGTAGGCAAATTTCTATTCCCAGCATTCTCCAAGCTGTTTGGACATTGCCACCTGCTGCAGGTTCTGAATGACATGAGACTTGGCATCGTCTCCGAAAAAGCCAAAGCCATGCTGGAGAGTTGTCATGTTTGTCCCTGAGTTTCGGACATGATGGTGATTCACAACTTACCCATTGGTATGAATTTCTATAGTATTTGCTGAAGAGAAGGTTTCAACATGTTTTAACGCATAGAAGTCAACATTTTCAGTGTGAAAATGACACATTGATAGGTGATCCAGTCAGATCCTGTCCAAGTCGGGTCTCAAGACGCGTTCGAGAGTTGTTGGTCAAGTCGCTGCGTAGTATAGTGGTTGGTGGTTTGGAACATGACTTTTATTTTTCCATATATTGGGAATAATCATCCCAATTGACTAATATTTTTCAGAGGGGTTCAAACCACCAACCAGTATAATATGTGTATATATACATAATTATACATATACCTATTGTCGTTTCTATATGTGCTACGGTGGCAAACTATCATCTAATATCCAGTGCTCCCAAGGACTTGAATTTTGACCCCGCTGCCTGGACTTGGCTCCCTTCGTTCAGGTCGACTTGAAACCGCTGCCTTCAGACGACATCTTACCGACCAAACTGTACTGCAGCTCGGCCGACATCCACGACAGGCTGTCACCCAATAGATCAGGTTAGGCAATTTCCTGCCGAAAAGGTAATTCCTTATCTTAGGCAAAAAAATTACCTATTAGTTAATTTTTTCCTTAAACTTTCAACCCCGCCTCGCAAGTTTGCGCGCAAACTTTCAACCTCCCCTCGCAAGTTTGCATCCAAACTTTCAACCTCGTCTCGCAAGTTTGCATGCAAACTTTCAGCCCCGCCTCGCAAGTTTGCACGCAAACTTTCAACCCCACGTGCCGAATTACCTTAAAATTAGGTTACCTTTTTACCTTAAAAATTGCCTAATTAGGTAGGAAATAAGGAATTAACTATTAGGCAGGAAATTGCCTAACCTGATCTTTTGGGCATATACCGGTGGGAATCCTAATCATGACACCTCCCTCGCCTATTCGGGGGTAACCTTGGGTAGTCTGAGGTAGTAGCTACGAATTTACCCAACGAACTACCAGTAATACATTTGGTTGTATTTGAAACATACCAATTTTTAATTGAAACGGAGTTGCTTTTCTTAGGCTTTCTAAGCAAAAAATTGCACTTCGCCAGATGAAATGAGCAAGGAGTCAAACCGTTTGAAGCGGCTAGGAGAATTGAATCAATTCGCCACGTGTAGGTCAGCAGTGTGTGTTTGAAAATCGGGTTTACACCCAAATTTGCTACTTGAATAGGGATTACGATAATGGGAATTTGGGGTTACCCCGTTTTCAGACAAACCCGCAAAAACTTAGTATGGCATTCTCTCCTTTTCGCATCTTTTTGTTTGCTCAATGCTGATGGATTTGAGGATGATTCCACACAATTGAGCCACCAGAAAATGGGTCTTTCAGCAACGAATTGTCGACCTACTCCTGGATCCCAAAATCATCAGTGGGCTTCGTGATTCGATACATTTCGATGACCAAGGTGTGAGTCCAAATTGTCCAAAGATGTCAAATCCACCTGGTTTTTCTCGTTCTGGTCTTGTGCCAGTTTTTAATGACAACAAATGCCTGGTCCAATACTAGAAATCACCCAATATATAGTGGCCCAGTGATCAAATATATATATATAATATATAATATATATATATATATACCAGAGCCCTCAAACGGCTCCCCATTGGTTTCTGAAATTGTGAACCCCAAAGGTACCCCCATTGGTAAGCCATTTAGGAACTAAGATAAATCATAACAATAAGTGCACATATTTCCAAGATATCACATAATTATGCTAGGTCCTGTAAATAAACCCAACATATCGATAGATCCTATACATAAACCCAACATATCGCATAACTATGATAGATCCTATACATAAACCCAACATATCACATAACTATGATAGGTCCTACATAACCCCCCTACCTTTCACCCAAGCCAAAGCAGCCTTTCTGCCAAAGCTGCCGAAGAAAGTCGAGGAGGCCACTGAGGCCAACATCAAGGGCAGGGCTCTCCAGTTGAGTTGATGGATCAAAAAAAAACTGGGTCGTATCGTATATATTCATAGGATATGAACACATTATTTTTCTTTCTGTAAATATTCAATTTATAATCATTCCGTCAACTGTCGGAGCCACCGGCAACACACGTAGGCTGCGTATCTTTCTAGACACTGGTAGCCTAGATACAAAGGTTGGCACATTTGTGCCAATTTTTTTGTCTTTCCGACGAAATCTTCGTCATCATATGTGCTTGTGGCCATTGGGTTGCAATACACACTTTGGTCGATCACCAAATGGTCAAGCCTTAGATTCCCCGTATCAAAAAAAAAAACTGTCAATGCAACATAGTACCTGCAAAATTTGCACTTACCGGAAAATTGAAGTCTCTTCTTCTGATCCCAGCAACTGATGGTATTTTGGTCTGATTTTGTACACAAGGATCTCCATCTCAAGCGCTTCCCGTGCTAAGCCTCAACCAATGATGCAACAAAAAAATCAAACAAGTTGAAACCTTTCTTGACAGCCAGTGTAGCACTCTGATACAGCCAAATAGCAATTGTGGGCACTGTGGAGGAGGAAATTTGAACGAACCAGGATTGAACGGTTCTCCGGAGTCAGCAAAGCACAAGGATTACGGTCCTTTGCAATACATGACCGCATAGCCACCAGATTCACAAAAAGTGAAGCTCGCAACCTAGGTGGATTTCCAACAGGCCAATTTTATATCACCAGGAAAAAAACCCAAAACGCAAACAGCTCAACTGTAGAAATCTTGAAGCCAAACAACGCAGCATGATCATCATTTGGCTTTGCTTCTGCAACTGCCAAAGTCACTCCCTTAAGCCATTTGGCCAACACAGCTGCTTCCTTAGAACATCACCACCCTCCAAGACTAGAGAAGCAAATGAAGTAGGTTCAATCCCTTAGAACTTGTAACATTTTCTGAATGAAACATCCGTCCAAGGAGCAGCACCATTAAAGTGCTTCTGCACTAATGTTGGGTAGTTGTTCCTTCCCAGTGGATACAGTTGATTCCTCAATTCTCCAATCAGAATGCACTTGTGCACACTAAGCGTGGCAAAAACAAACAAGCTCGGGTTTGCAGACAGGAAACAATGATGGCATCACCCCACGGTTTCCTCAACAGTTCGTATTTCTTGCTGAAGTAAGCCAGCAGTCTTCAAAGCTGCAGTCAGTTGTCACATGCATTGCCGTGTGTGTATCACATGTCTTATGGTCAGGCCTAGTATCTAATACCATGTCGTCTGCACTCACGAGCAAAATCAACACCTGCTAGTCGAAGCCGTTCTTCCTGAGATTCCCCTCTCCAAACATCATCCGTCTTGGTGAGCTCGGCCAAAGCCTGGGATTCAAATGTCAAACGCCATCATCCCAGTAAACTAACTATTTCAATAAATCCTGCTGGTGTAAACCAAAGTAAAAACTACTTATGCAAAGAAAGTTCGCAGACCCAGCCATTTCCGGGGTGATTGCCAAGTCAACCAAATGGAGCCAGTCGGTCATTACAATGGAAATGTCAAAACCAGGAATCCGTATCCAAGGGTTTGGTCGGCACCCATGGATGATGAAATCTGTAGTGGACTTGAGGGTTGATCTATGAGGAGCGTTTTCACCGAAGAACGCGTACAAATTTGGCCCACTGAGAGCAGCATCACAGTACATACAACATTTGTCACTCACCCAACTCGTTGTCAGCTTCAAAGCACGCTGTATGTACTTTTGGTCCCCTTTCAAACCAAACAGCACAGCACGGAACCCACCACAGATAGCTCCAGAAGCAGCCCGTGGAAATGGATTGTTGTAAGGATCGACAGACATGAACTGTCCAGTTTGAAGCTCTGTAAGTGAGTGCACAACCCATGAATCCAAACAGTCATATGTAGCTGCCACAGCACGACTCACATCCATGCAGTAAATCAAAAACCTGTGATCCCATGAGCTCCCTGCACGGCTCAGCGGTGAAGCTATAGTGAATACGGTGAAGCTTCGCCGTCTGTGGCTGTCACCATCGTCTCCATGCACCACAATTGGAAAGATACGGCTGAGATCAGCATCCTGAGGCTACACAAGGTCAAGGGTAGCAGTGCCACCTTCTTTCAAAACAATATACCCAGCCTGACTGCAAACAAGTTTCAGCAGCTGACAAAATGGGATGGTTCTGAAACCATGGTCGGGATCTTTGTGCTTCCCAAAACTGTTCCAATGCCTAGGGCATGGTGTGATCCAAAAACTACTTTGGGTTTCATCATCTAAAAAAAAAGTTCAGCTGATGACCTGATGCTACAGTGTGTTTGACTGCAACATACTGCAACCTGGGCACACCAGGAGGTCCGAGCCATCTCTCCCGGAAAAGGTTCTCATCGTAAATGTACATAGCATGGATCCTTGGCAACCCATGCAGTCCATGAATGAATGAAGGTTAACTAGTCAACAGGGCCCATATTATAACGATACTTTGTGTAAGTTAAGGACTGCATATATAGTCAATATGAATCACATCAAGTGCAATCTAGAAACACTTCACTCGGTAGGAATATATGCCATGGTCCCAGATACATAGGGTCGCTTCGACTTTGATCCATCAACACAACTTCAATCCTGGGAACGGGTGGACGAGGAAGGGACAGGTGGCTGAAAGGGACCCCTACATTTCCAAACCAACATACCATCAACATACCCACATGAAGCAAGATGCTCTTTGGCCTGGGGTAACATTGCCCTCCATGGCTGACGATGCAGCCATCTCCAGAAGCGACGACCACAGTTTTTGGGTTCAGACTCATCAATCTTGACCAGCTCTTTCAGGTTCGTCCTGGCATAAGTAGCAATATGTTTCTAAGAAAATACCAGATTAAGTAACCACTGCAGGAAACCGTTTCTATTCAGATATGTTTGATACCAAGTTGCCGGAGATGTTTTCCTGGAATACGGCGTCGTAAGATAGCCAAAAATTGCAATAGGGTGTGAACACTCACCTAGGCGTTTGTAGGAGACCACCAAATACTTGTAAGTAGATCCAGGGTGTGTATATGTATATATGTGCATGTGACTCATCGGAATTTGCAGCTAAGAAACCTGCTTCCCTAGCTCCAAAAATTCTTCGACCAAATCCATGGGCCATTGCCCCCCATTGCCCCCACAGCGGAGAGAGCACGTATTCTAAAGGGTTCCCTAATTTTGTTTGGAAATAACGAACCCTAATTTCTTCTGTTGTTTATATCATCGATCTATGGTTTTCAAATTTACAAGAGATATCCCAAGCAACCTGAAACATAAGGATTATAAATTTATGTCATTATCATTGCTGTTTTTCCCCCATGGTTGATTCTTGAATGGCTGCATGATGCGATCAGGTTGTAGTTGATGAGTTTATTTGACCATGTTGAATTTCATGTGGACTGCATTGCAACATCAGTTTCCGACCATTAAATTCCAAACCATTAACCGTAACGCATTTTGTGGTCCACAGGCACAACCCCTTCATGCCTATGTTCGATGCTCCATCATGGCAACCGTTGCCATCACACAGCCACGCAGGCCATTGGTAAAGAAAGACCCATTGGCACTTTGCCAAGAGTCAGCACGGGCGCCCAGGTTCCAAGGGAATGGTTCACATCATATGCCAGGGAACTCAGAAATATAAAAGGATATCAAGTTCAGGGGCTATGATATTTTTAAACATAAATACAAAATTTGGCCACAACATTCGATGTCCCTGACATATATGCAACAACCCCGGGTAAAGTTGCAGGATCTTTAAATTTGGATGACATACCACACCACAGGGTCCCGTATTTGAAATCAAATTCAGATGGTCATTGGTTATTAGTTTTTATTCCACTAAGTCCCCAAAAATAAAGCTACGATATTTATTGATATCAAGTTTTTGGTACTGACGGCACCCTGCAATGTGCAATGACAGGCTAAGATGTTTTTCGGGAACATTCCACGTCATCTCATAAACACCCAGCACACAGCTAAACATATAAGTGAGATAACTTTTTCCCCAGAACATTTATGATCATTTCAGGGTTTTATATGTTCCACCTTAGTCTTCCACACTTTCTTCTTCATCACTGGATGGATCAGCCTTCTTGGCTGCCCTTCCTTTGCCCTTTTTTGGGCCCTTGGCAGCTGACAGACGACGCTTAGCGTCACTGATGTCACCCATAATAACCGCAATTTCATTCTTTTCACATTCCAGCTTGGCTTGGAAATCCATAGGGTCAACTTCAGAGGCTGGAGCCCCCAAGTAAGTTTCCACCCGCTGCCACCCGGTAGCAGCAGGCACTTCAACGCAATCACCTGCAGAATGTCCCAATGATAGGTTATCCCCATGAACATGCCTAAAACCAAACTGTACCAGTGGATAATGTTACAGTGTTACAATGCAATATGCATAACCTCGATCCACGACCTATTGTATGTTACTATTGTATGGATAGCATTCATGTTTACTATATATAATAATGATTAATATCCCTGTATCAGCCAAGGCACCAGCTCTGAGCAGTTTCGCACGTTGTAGTCCTTTAGGTCCTTGATCATCTTGGGGAGCTCATTCACCACCTGATTCCACCTAGGCTCACGAGAACATAAGTACCACATCCATAGACCCAGAACCCAGTGAAGTCGTACCTAATCAAGACTCAAAGGTTCAAGAATCATACGATCGTTAATTGATCAAAGAAACTTTTTGGATATCTTTTTCATCTCGGCGATTGCTTCATCAACTGGGGACTTCTCCTTCTTTGGTTTTTTACACCTTATCTGTCCAGTAGTAAGGTTCATGAATTCGGGAGTGGAAGAGTTCAGGCCCTGCAGCTGCTTTGCCAGCAGCTGTTTTGCTCCTCCATCACGAACTCGACCCGAAAGGGAAGCCTTGGATATGAATTGGGAGTGTTTATAATGTACTTTAGAGAGGTCATAAAAGCATATGTTATTTCAAAAATACGGTGAACCAAACCCATTCCTTTCAAACTTGATATGTATATGATATGCATGGGCCAAGGCATAAGCAAATAAAACTAAGTAGCAGAGGTCTCAGCTGAAGTTCCACTCTGGTTTTCCTCTACCACTTCTCGTAAGACCTTGTACATCCTCGCCTTTTTCACGTTGGGTGCCTGGCAATTCCAAGGCCAGACATCAAACAGGAAGAGACACCGGAGAGACAAGAACGACAAGGCCAGGCCTGGGGGTGAGGTACACCAGCCTGACCTTAATTTTAAGAATCTTCATGGACCAAAGAAAGTGGATTACCAGAACTATGCAATGTGTGTTACCAACCCTATAGTATAGCCAAGCTACCCTGGCACAACTCTTGGATGAAGGCCTTTGCCTCCTGCCCCTTACCATAGATTTTTTCAAGTTGAAAAATCGTCACCTTAGATGACACCAAGGGATAAGGTAAATCAAATCATCGGAAGAATGGATTAGCTCAACAATTTTGTTGAAGAGTCAAGCTACATTGGTTTGTTTTTATTTTAAATAATGGGGCCCTGACAGTCGTGTAGCGGTCAGTGCGCAGAGTGCGCACAAACGTCACATACTTTTCTTCTATGTCGATCTCGCCCACGTCTTGGTTTTGCACCCAAGATTTCAACATTTGAAACCTAAGTTGCCGGTGCACACATATGGGGTAAAATCATTTCAAACTGATACCATATGAAACTGCTGGAATTAAGATATGTCAAATATTGTTAAGTAACCTCTCCTTGTCATTGGCTAGGCTAAATTTAGCCACTAGCTCGGGCTTGGCATCTTTGTAGATTGCTCTTCGCATTGCCGCGCATTGGCGTTTTCTTTCCTAGGCTGGATTGATTGTGGATTAAACTCGATTCATGTTTGATCTGATGTGGTTCAACAAATTCCAATTCCATTGGCTTAACATCCATAATCATAGTCTTTTAGCTATGGATCGTCATAGGGCATTTCTGATGGCTTTTGCATGGCCTGAATTTTGGCCTTCTCCTCCTCCGTGAGAACTTTTTTGCGTTCCTTCTTCTCAGTCGTCGGTGGTGACGATGACGAGTGTGGGCTAGCCTGACTGAGATAGCTTTGGATCAATGTAGTTTCCGATAATTACGATTTTGTTATTCAATGATTGATGTCAAACAAGTAGCATCATCCTCAAAAAGTTTGCGAGCAACAGACCCAGTCAAGGGTGATTCCAGCAGCAGTCCATCAATGCTGGCCAAAGTCGACTGTCGTTCCAGCAGCATGTCCTGGATTGATATAGAAAGAAAATACCACTTGCACGAAATGCTCAAAAAGGAAGTTCCCATCTTCCCATCATTAGGGTTGTGATTGTGGTATGTTTGTTTTATCATCCTGATGCCATAAATAAATCTGGTTGTTAGATCCCAATGGGAAACTACCCCCACCCACGGAAGAGTTAGTCCTGACTTTGGGACTTTTGGAGGTCCTTCACATCATCCTTCTGCTTGTGCTTCTTGACTTCCGATCTCTCAGTGTGGCATGGCGATGGTGACCTTTTCTTCGTGTCATTCTGTTGTTCAGTGTGCACTTTCTTTTGACATCTCTCATTGTCTGCACCTTCATGGGCACTCTTTCGCTTCTTCGAATCATCTTTGGGCTTCTGAACCTTCAGTGGTCTGGCTTGGTCAAGCAGGCACAAAGTTGAGCAAGTGGCACTCGTTGGTTTCTCTGTGGAATGCTGGTCTGAGACATTGCCAGCATCTGGTGTTGGCTCATCATCCTTGCTCTTCTTCTCTTTTTTCTCCTTCTTGTCCTTCTTTTCCTTTGGCTGCTTGCCTTTCTCGGTGGCATTCTCTGGCGTGGATCCATGTGCAGATCCGATGCTATTGTCTTCTGTCGTCTTGTCTTTCTTGCTGTGCTCGGACTTGGTGGCTTCTGCAATGGCACGCGCAGAGCTCTTCGAGACCTTGTCACCACCTGGTGTTGACTCGCCCTCCTGTGGTGTTGCCTTCTTCTCTTTCTTCTCCTTCTTGTCCTTTTCCTTTGGCTGTTTGCCTTTCTCGGTGGCATTCTCTGGCGTGGATCCATGTGCAGATCCGGTGCTATTGTCCTCTGTCGTCGTGTCTTTCTTGCTGTGCTCGGACTTGGTGGCTTCTGCAATGGCAGGCGCAGAGCTCTTCGAGATCTTGTCAGCACCTGGTGTTGACTCATCCTCCTGTGGTGTTGCCTTCTTCTCTTTTTTCTCCTTCTTGTCCTTCTTTTCCTTTGGCTGCTTGCCTTTCTCGGTGGCATTCTCTGGCGTGGATCCATGTGCAGATCCGGTGCTATTGTCTTCTGTCGTCGTGTCTTTCTTGCTGTGCTCGGACTTGGTGGCTTCTGCATTGGCAGGGGCAGAGCTCTTTGAGACCTTGTCACCGCCTGGTGTTGACTCATCCTCCTGTGGTGTTGCCTTCTTCTCTTTCTTCTCCTTCTTGTCCTTCTTTTCCTTTGGCTGCTTACCTTTCTCGGTGGCATTCTCTGGCGTGGATCCATGCGCAGATCCGGTGCTATTGTCTTCTGTCGTCTTGTCTTTCTTGCTGTGCTCGGACTTGGTGGCTTCTGCATTGGCAGGCGCAGAGCTCTTCGAGACCTTGTCAGCATCTGATGTTGACTCATCCTCCTGTGGTGTTGCCTTCTTCTCTTTCTTCTCCTTCTTGTCCTTTTCCTTTGGCTGTTTGCCTTTCTCGGTGGCATTCTCTGGCGTGGATCCATGCGCAGATCCGGTGCTATTGTCTTCTGTTGTCTTGTCTTTCTTGCTGTGCTCGGACTTGGTGGCTTCTGCATTGGCAGGGGCAGAGCTCTTTGAGATCCTGTCACCACCTGGTGTTGACTCATCCTCCTGTGGTGTTGCCTTCTTCTCTTTCTTCTCCTTCTTGTCCTTCTTTTCCTTTGGCTGCTTGCCTTTCTCGGTGGCATTCTCTGGCGTGGATCCATGTGCAGATCCGGTGCTATTGTCCTCTGTCGTCGTGTCTTTCTTGCTGTGCTCGGACTTGGTGGCTTCTGCATTGGCAGGGGCAGAGCTCTTTGAGACCTTGTCAGCATCTGGTGTCGACCCACTCTGTGGTGTTGCCTTCTTCTCTTTTTTCTCCTTCTTCTCCTTCTTGTCCTTCTTGGTGGGTTTGCCTGTCTCAGTGGTGTTCCCTGCAGATCCGGCTCTCTTGGCTTCCTTGTCTAGCCGGGCAATTTTTTCTTTTGCCTCTCGCACAGCTTGTAACGAAGACTTGTTTTCATCATCTGTTTCTGCACCTACATTGGCTGTTCCATTGTGTTCTCCCTTTTGCTCATCAGTCTTTTTTCTTTTACTTGTGGTCTTCACCTCCTTTGTCGCATTCCTCATCTCTTGGAGTAGCTTTTCTCGTTTCTCTGCACGTTTTTCATCCTCCTTCACAGCCTTTTCTAAGGCCATTCTTTGTTTCTCAAATTCAACTAACTTGGGGCACGGAATAGTGGTGGCCTTCTTAGCTCGAATCCGTGCAGCCTCTTTGGGGGTCATAAAAACCTACGTAAGGTTCCTAGTCCCACACAGCTGGGAGCCACAAAGTTCTCCGGAAACATACCCAGAATTACCCAAACAAAGTCCAGTGAAAAAATCGCATTTTGAAGATTATGGCATCAGAAGGCCAAAAACGACACGCAAATGACACGCACTCAGACACTAGGAGTTCCCGTGGCACGCTCCTAACGGCCTACAAATGGTGATACTTTTACAAAACGGCCTACAATTGGTAAGCCACTCCCAACCCCAATGACACGCAAATGACACGCAATGACACGCGCCTTTGGTCTGTTTTTCCTGAAACATTTCATATTCCCGAAGGTTCGCACTGAAGCTCTGTGGCTTGTGTGCGTGGCCCCAGAGATGCCGATGGTTGGACCCAGGGAAACTGATTGAGAGTAGTCATCACAAAAGGACTATCATAACATTTTTGTAAGTTATATCATAAGTAACCTCATATTTGTCGGGTATGTTGGGCTACAAGTAATTAAATATATTCATCACCCCCAGGATCCTAGACAGCTGGCATCAACCCCTATACTATACCCCTATTGTTGGCCCTCAGATTGGGCCCGTCCGGCTTCCTGATCAGCCTCTCGAGTGTCAGCAGCTAGGGTCTCCCATTCACAGTTGCAATCTTTGCAGATGCATCGAAGTTGCACCACATCGGTCCTCAGAAACGGGGCGCAATGGATCCATAAAGTGGCTATAAAGTTGTAAATGGAACATCCAAGATCACTTGAAGAATTGGCAGCCCGCATCCCATAACGAGGTTTCCTTTGTATATGGGGCTGTGTAAGTTGTAACTTGTTTGCACAATATTCCTGTGTGAAAAATATGGTAACCAAACTTAGTTCTACCCACCCACCTACCTAACCTAAATCAAAAGTATCCAAGATTCTCTTCTAGCCATTCCTCAACTTGAGTGAGCCAGCAGCTCAAACATAGACGCTCATGACGGGCAGTCCACAGCTCAGCTAAGTAAGGGTTGCTATAAGGACAAGACATGTTGGTATTGTACCAAGAGCACTATCTGAGGGCCAGTGCTACCAGCCATTGAGTCACTCATAATATCAGATTGTTTCAAAATCAACTGGGCTATGGCAGCTGTGACCATATCGGCTTAAATCCTTCATTTGTAATGTCAACCCCGGATTAATAAACCATGGTTTATTAATTAGGGGGTACTCCTCCAATAGTCAAAATATGATACTTAAATGGTACCCTCCCAATTAAACAATCTAGGGGTTTATTAATCCAGGGTTGACATTAAACATGACATAACACACATACAGTGAACGTCACAAGCGAACTGCCCAAGCGCCTAACCCCTTTTCACCCATAACTTCTGTAGTACAAGTGCGATCCTCACATAGGAAATGGGTGGCCCAAAGAAAAACAGGTATGATTATTGGTTGAGATTGATCTATGGTTTCAAATTCATCCATGACGGCCACACCCATCACCCCGTGAAGGTTGGTTTCCTCCACTCGGTTCTTTTGGATCCCTTCATGAAATCATCCAGGGAACCCAAATGGTCTGTACCTTGGTATGTTAAATCAAGACCTTTCTCAATTGGTCGCCTCCCTCGAGCAGGCACCAGGGCAGCTATTGCCATACCAAAACCACGAGGATAATTGGCCGATTTGGCCAACTCACTTTTGATCCCTGCCTCAGATGCTAAATGTTTTGGGTAAGACAAGTGTGTGAAACCATGAAGGCTCACGAATGGGTCCCATATCTAGTAGTCAACTTAACCCATATTATTCTGACAAACACTGCGCATGTGACATGTTAAGTTTTAAGCCAAGTTGCTACCCGGCGGCGACCCTTCTTGTCGATCGTCTTGCGCACCAAATTGGTTGCATTCCTGCGAGAGCGGCAGAATTGGTTCCGGGATGGGTGAACAGGAGGTGATGGCCAAGACATGAGATCCTGCAAAATCATGTGACCATGGGTGCTCGTTGGCTCACATGCAATTCATTTTCCAAGATGATATGCATGTGGAGAATCTTGTGACACAAGCTCAACGATATGGCTCACAGTTGGCATGCCCCTTGTCAAGACTGGCGAAAACAAGGATTTCGTCAAATGGACGTTGTATGACGTGGTCGCAGCTTTGGTTTGACAACCACCAGTTGGAGTGGCAAATGACTTCGCTGACAAGTTCAACAAGCTTGGGTTGGATTCGATCTGCATGATAAAACATGATAAAACTACATTGGATAATAAGACAAAGATAAGTACAATCCGACCCATAATATCCCAACATATGATTATATATCCAACCTGTCTCCCAATCTCAACAGCTCTGTCCTCGCAAGGGCTTCTCGCAGCTGCTTCACGTCCAGTGGGCGACGCAGGCTGGAAATCCCGGGCGGTGTAGACCAAATCCTTGGGACACAAGATCTGTCAATGGGAATCAGATACCGACACACCATGGGTGAGAAAACGGAAATACTTTCACTATAGCATCAAAGAATCGTTGTGTATTTCATCGTTGCAGCTCCATAAGATCCCATTGGAAATGTAACTTTCCTGCGAAGGCAGATGCAGATATATAAGCATCGTAAAGTTCAACGATAATGTTCAGTTTGCAATATTCAACCACATCTCAGTTTGTAACAGTCCTCGCCCCTATGAAGGTGAGAAGCCGCTTGACAGGTGCCCAGTCAAAAAGAACCTGAAAGGACATTTTGAAAATTAGAGTTTCCAGCAGTGTTGTTTCATCTCTAAAATCAATCAACTCTTTTGCAAATCCAACTTGTTTGCTGTCAGGTGGCCGAGGAGATTGGTTGTTCAATGGCCACATAAACACCACGCTGCCAAGCATACCACAGTCTTAGTTGATGCAGATAACGGAAGGCTGGGAATAAACTAACTCAAGTATACCCAAGTAAAGTTACAATATAATACTCCCATAATTTATATATATAATCAATATGAGTATTGTAGGCAGCCTACATCGATGGTAGGAAATCATTTTATTTGTTCAACTTGTCTAGCCAAGCAGCATGTAAAGCATTCTCATTACGAAGATATTGGCCAGTAGCACGCAACGGGTTCTGAAGCCTTCGGGAGAGATCCAGGTTCGTCCTGTTGATGGAGAAGACCTGAGATATTGATATGTTTTCGGAGTGATCACATGTCCTAAGTAATAAGAACACAAGTGACCTAGCCAATACCTTAATTAACTTTGCAATTTGAGACTAAGTCATCAACAGGGTGAGGAACATTTACATCGACCGTGGTGATACAAAGAAACAAGGGACAAGATAAGCATAGCTAAGACCAATCTAACACCACAACTTTCCATTCTGAAACTAATGCATAAAAGGCTCAGGAACACCCATGTCGAACATGGTGGAGCGAAGAAAAGTAGACCACCCCGACGTGTGTTGCGGACCTGGGATGTTGTTTTAAGCTATCAGTCCCATAATGTTCACGATCACAATTAGGATGTTGATAAGCAACAGTGACCATTAAAGCCAGGTGACTGCAGCAAGTACTGCAAGGAACCCCACCGTCCGAAGGAAGTTGTGGTTCTTCGAATACAAAACCTAAGATGTCATAAAGTTCATGGGAATGAATGCTTCAAAGAATGATAAATCAATTATTACATTGTCATCACACAAGCTTCCTCCCCATCCCACTTGCTTTCAGGCAGCATCGAAGGCCTTTCCCTGGAATTGGCAGCTCCACAAGGCACGAGACAGTTGGCCTTCCCCACTGCACACTTCTACCTGAGGCATCGTAAACCCATGGGGCCAAAAACGAACAACATAACTTGAAACTATGTTGACATCATGCCCTTGCAACGTATCAGTTTTTTCAAATAAAAAAGGACCATATCATGTGATGTCCCAAGGCAACTTGAGGAAATAGACTGTCAACATGCATCGGCTACATGGCACATGTTCAACCCAGGGGCAAAGTCATTGGCTTGACTTTCTGGTGGTATCTCAACTTGCGCTAACAAGGCCAGAATCGGCAATAACAGCCGCGGATCCATCACCTACTTTCCAGGCCTATCTACCGTGAAAGAGTTTCGGAAAAAGGGAACATATCTGAATTTGTCAATTTGAGCCGTTTTGCGGATAGATAGTCACAGATTTGATACCTAAATTTCTGTTGCCAATCATAAATCAAGTCAGTGAAAAGTGGTAGCTGGTAGCTTCACACTGCAGCAACGAATCCATATGAATCCATAAATCCCCCAAAATGCCCAACACTCATCATTGATCATCATGGGTTCTGCCAACACAACATTCCGTTCAGAATGCATCACCATAGTCACTTGCTGAAGCAGGTCTCTGCGTGAAGTCAGAGCAGTATTTTGGCGTGGCCAGGCACGCACCCCGAGGGAGTTTGGCAAAGGGAACACGTAAAGTTCCAGGCTTTTGATCCAACACCATAGGAGTCTGGAAAACAAATAATTTTCAAATGAAGTTATGGAAAGCACCAATGAAATTATAAATTTTATAAGGTTTGATGTTGACTTCAAACAATTTTTCCTGGATCATTCAAGCCCCATTATCGGAAATCAGCCTGGAGCCTCCAACTGTCCTCACACCAATCAAAAGGAATGATTTGGTATAATTACTAACTATATTTTTTCATGTCAAAAGGCATCATGATTGTACATAAACAAGACTCTGCAAACATCGAGGACCAGCTGGCTTTAAAGGTAGCGCATCATGTGGATGCAAAATTAGACTGCCTTTTTGTTGGCCTTTGACCGAGGCTTTGCCTTCGATTTGATTTTGGGAAACTCCTTAGTCTTTTTCATGGGTGTCTTTTTCGGCGCTGCCTGCCTACCCAGCTTCAGATTCTTCTGAATGTTCGCAAGCTTCTGGAACGATTGTTCGGTAAACCCTTCAGCAGAAGCAGCGCCCCTCAGATGCCACCATATCAGGAAAAAAATATGAACGACAAAAACAATGCTGATAGGTAATCATTACCGTGTTCCAGGTATTTCCAGGTGTATGGATACATGTTGGGAACTTCATATCTAAACACTGTTAACAGAGACAGCAAGTCCAAGACACTTTGTCCACAGCTGGGTGCCACGTGGGCTGATCCACAGCTTATATAGTTGACCGGCTGCTTTACCTTCAAGCCGCTTTCTGATTTCAACGACCCAGCCGTCCTGCACATTGTCCACCCGTTGCAGGAGATCGAACTTCCTTAGCTACCCCAAATGAGTCCCAATGAGAAGTTCAATCCTCATGAATTATAAAATTTTGTTTTTAGGATATACGGTCCACAAGTTTCACAAACAACAAAATAACACCCGATTAATCAGCAAGGTTTCGCACTAGCTACTCTTGACTTCTTCTTCTCCCTTCGTTTGTTGATGAGTTCTAGCTGCTCTGCTGGGGTTGGCACCCCCCCCCCTGCCTTAGCTAGTGCTAATTGTTGGCAACGACTGATTGTAAGAGTGTACGAGTTCTTGCTGAAGTCAGCAAAGTCCTCAAACTTTTCCTTGTGCACCAGGTTCTTTCTCTTTGATTCTTCTGCCACCTTATGAGCAGCAAGCATGAACGATTTGGAAAAGAACTATGTAATTTATTGATATTTATTGTAGTTTAATGTTTGGATTTAGAAGTAATAACCACATTGGGGGGGGCTACAGCAACTTGGATGGAGATGAAACCTTATTTCATCGGCTTATTCAAAATAACCCCTCAGAGAACTATCCCACTGGTCAGGCCTCCTCCTTCACAGCCGGCTTGGCAGAGGCACCCGATTCAGCCGGTCGAGGGGAAAGGCCTGAGCTGTAGATCAAGAACATAGTTCATTCAGATTTTTTCCATGTTGATTTGAAAAACCTATTTGATTAGGGTTGTGACTATATGTAACCTATGCTACTAGAATATATTATATGTTTCATTGGATGGCAAATGACATGACAAATACTATAGTGAAGGCAAGACGCCTGAGGATTTGCTTCGGAGTCGACGTGTGGGCTTTTCACAGCGAGGTTTTTTGGGAGTCTTCCCCTGACCTTCACCAGTCTTGTCCTCAGTCTTTCTCTTCCCTTTGTCTTTGCGTTCCTTCTTCTGCAGGGAGCTGATCATTATGAAATCTCTGACTTTGTCTGGGTGAAATCTTGGTGCTTCCCCCATCTTTGTTGGCTCCAGATCCGGACTCAAAGCATCTTGAGTAGATAAATCTGGATACAGACCATGACAGAAGTCCCAGTATCGCATCTTGTGAGCAGCATCCATCTCAGCGAGATCCCGAGCCTCGTCAACTTCAAGCTTGAATTTTTCCTCCTCAATCTTTTGCTTTGCCTTTGTGTCTGCCTCATCTTCAGAAGTGCTTGACGTGGAAGATGAGGACGAAGTGGAGTCATCATCACTTTTGTCTTCCTCCTGTTCTTTGCCTTCTGTCTTCATCGTGTGGCTTTCCTCGTCTAAATCATTACTTTCATTCTCCTGATCCTCATCTTCACGAGTTTCCTTTTCTGCTATGTTTCCTTTCTGTGTCTTTGCATCTTCTGTTGTTTCTTCTGTCTTTGTATTGTTTTCATCCTCAGAAGAGTCACTCATGTCTGCATCCTCTGCCTCTGAGTCACCTTTGTCTTCTTTCGTCTGGTGTTCTGGATTCTCATCTGTTGCCTCATTCTTCTGGTCCATGTTCTCCTCATCGGTTTCACTGCTTGAAGTGTCTTTGTCATCATCACGTCCTTTCAGAACAGCCGGTTCTTCCCTCATCTCGGCTTCTTTCTGTGTCTCTGGCACCTCAGTCTGACCTTTCTTCTGTCCCATGGTCTCATCATCAGTCTCACTCTCGCTGCTGTCACTTGATCCTGCTTTGTCTGCCACCTCTTGACGTACTGGACCTTCTTTCAAGGCATTGAGAGACACATCGGAGCTGTCCATCTTTTCTTCATTGTTCTCTCCCTGGCTCTTATCCTTATCTATGTTTGCCTTCTCTTCTTCACTCGTGTCATCCTCGCTCTTCGACTCATCATGGTTTTCCCCCTTCTCATCTTCACTTGTATCATCATCATCATCAGTGTTCCTGATTTCCTCCTTTACATCTTCTGCCTTCTCCTCTTTGCTCGAATGCTGCTCCTCAAGTTTCACCTCAGCCTTTTCTGCCTCATCATCTTCACTTGTGTCCTCCTCACTCTTCACCTCAGTATTATCTTCCGCCTTTTCATCTTCATTTGCATCCTCCACGTTCTTCATCTCCTTCTGTTCTTCCGTTTTCTCATCTTCACCTGTGGAATCATCATCCTCACTTGTCTCATCATCTTTTGTCTCCTCACCTTCTTCTGTCTTCTCATCTCCTTGTGTCTTCTCGTCTTCTTTTGTCTTCTCATCTTCACTCGTGGATTCATCATCTTCCTCCTCACACTTCCCTTCCTCAATTTTTTCCTCATGTTTCTTTTCTTGATCATCCTTGCCACTCTTCACAGCATTCTGACCTTCCTCAACCTTGTCGTCCTCAGCATCTGTTCCTTTCTTCTCATCTTCACTGTCAGTAGAATCCTCGCTCGAACAGTTGTGGTAAGGCGGCGTCTTTTGCTGCCACTCATTGCAAGTCTTCTCAACTCCCTTGTCCTCATCATCATCCTCCTCTTCTGAGCTTTCAGCCTGCCCACCAGGCGCAGGTGATCTGAAAGTTATACCAAAAGTAGTAAAAGGAAAAATTATTGCCTAAGTGCCACTAGTGTACCCATGCCACTAAGATCCCAAAGCCATATAGTACTTTGGTGTTTATCTTTCCCATCCCGTCCAACCTCTTCCGCCTTTGTGTCGCTTTTGTCATCTTTGTCTTCTTCACTTTCCTCCTGTGATGAGCCCACAAGTAGGCCAGATATATCCAGGGATGAGATGTCAAACACTGGATACAATGGAGTATATCAGCAATGCAATCATTTTTTGAAAAAATATAGAATTAACAAGTGCCTCATCATCCGTAGAAGATTCCGATTCCGAGGTTTCATGGTCAAGGGAGGTAGCAGGGCCCGTAGTGGAGGTAGTTGGAGCAGAGCCACAGGTTTTCCTTTACAATGTTTTGACATCAACTCCGGGCCTAGAATACAGGACGAGTTACAAGTACCAACACTGGAATACCTTGGTTTGAATGAAAGCTGAATCAGTGCTAAAATTTTGCCAGGAATCATATCGTTGTCATCAAGCTTTGGGATCTCATCCTCATCTACGGGCTGTGTCTCCAACTGATCCATTGATGACCTAAGTGGCTAGCTGGCCAAACTCCACAATAAGATAACATAGAAAATCATACCGATCTGTCACAAAATCGAAAGTGAAAAGAACAAACAGTTAAGTTTGTGCAAGAATCCCTTTGGATTGGCTATCAGTAGGGGATCGGTACGCGTAACCTCTACGCTTGGCTCTGGTGTGCTTCAGCAAGATATCGTGACATTTGAAAGCCTCAGATTCCATATCAACACAGTGGTGAAGATGCTGAATTAATTTGAATAACATATGCTGAAACGATCTGAGGCATATGTTCCTGAAACCATGTGGCTTGCTGACGCACCCAGTCTTGGCGAGCATCTCTTGATAGGATTTTTCCTTAGATGATTTTAACATTTATCCAGCCACATAGCACTATCAATCTAATGGGGGACATCAAAGACGTTAAAGAAACAACTAGAAAAAAAATCACATTTCACCACCATGGTTCCCATCTTCTGTTTGACCATCAACTTCTTAACTGCCATGCGTATTTGATTTTCCCTTGGCACCTTTGTCAACTTACTGGAAACAAAAGCGGATCTTAACCATGCATTTCCCCGAGCCCGCAGATCACCACCGCAAACCAGGTCGTCCTCAATAGATTTGCCCTTAGGCATTTTCGCCACCATGTGTTCGACCAAAGTCCTAAGATCTGACAGATGAGCTGGAAATAGATCCAACGAAAGTGACTTCAGAATGAAACAACAAACATCACTTAAGCCATGCATATATCATGCCAAGGTTCTTTGTTTGAGGTCCCATTTGGTGGTTCGGCATGGCTCCAAACACGGGCGAGTGCGAACACTTTGAAACCTCTTATACCTAGGTTGTTTGAAAGACATTCCTAATATATTTGGTATTCCGCTCTTAATATGCTTGAACATTGAAGCATGTTGAATACATTTTTTTATTCACCAACTAGCCAGACCACACCCCCGATCCAGCCAGCGCAGGCTGCGGCGGCATGTGCAGCACCTGTCCGTGGCCCTCGGAACATTAAAGTGATCCTGGCATAACATCATCATATTCAAGGTTCATACAATCTATAAATGAAACGGCCCCCCATTGGCGACCTGGTCAAATGGCCTTCAATTGGTAGGCCCTTGGAGGGGGCTGGTAGATATTACATATTATATTCATATTTCTTTATTTATGTCTCTATTTATTTATCCAAATTGTTTAATTAACGACCTTATTTATCGATATTTAATTATACATTCGCCAATTTATTTATGTGTTTTGCTTATTTTGTTTATGTGTGTGTGTGTGTACGTGCATGTGTGTGTGTGTTCATTTCTCTGTTGCGCTGTTTGTAATTTTCACAGTTGATTGTTGTTTAATTGCGTTGGTAGGTGATAAGGTCACAGCAGTATTCTTTGCAGCCCCCCAGTTCGAGCCCCTGCCCGTGCATGCCTCTGGATAGAAAGAGCAGGAACCCACACAAACAAACACATCCTTCAAATTTAGCAAGGAACAGCCCCACACCAAGAAAAAAACAACTAATCTCAAATAGCATTTTTTTTCCAATCTTTTTCGGTTCATTTCAGTAGGGTAAACATATTGTCAAACACTCTCCGCAAAGATGCAAGAGACAGAAGCGTCAAGGCAGACAAATCTTTGTGCACGTACAGCTTCGGCGCAAGGGGCGCTGCTCCATGAGAACTCTGGCTGTAGAGGTTCAATAACAACTCGTGGGACCATTCGCCATCGAGGCTCCTATCAGGATTCAACGCGGTTTCCACCGGTGACCTCCCAATCCACGGGTAAGATTTATGAAGATGCGCCATTAGCTGTTGGTCGTTAATCAGCCCTTAATAGATCCTGGGAGTTGTGGTTGAATCCTCATGACATCAAGGAGCGATGGAGGGTCATCCCTGGTTCAAAGGTGGTTTCAGCACCTCGAAACTACGTACAGTGGCTGATGGGGGATCATCGTTTAAGGAAAAGACTTCAAAAACAATAAATTGCCGACCTACCAGCAACAAGCATGGATATGTCAGGTATTCTACTTGTGCAATTTCTTACTGCTGCATACTTAAACCTGCTTTCATGGGTCTTTTGAGGATCAAGGTGCATATAGTGGCCAGATCTGGTAAGAGCAACAAATAGGCAAGATTTATTCATCGACACATGTTCAGCTACCTTCTGTAATCATCGGAAATCAAACATGGCAACAAAAAATCCCGCATTTATAGATGATGTTCTCTTATGGTTTCTCATTAAGCCGAAGAAAAAAAAACTCCAGTTCAAGAGATTTCCCAGCCAAGTTTGGTGACCAAAAGGTACCTGTTGGACCAAACAAACGTCATGTTTTCCGCGGATCACAGGCTCCCAGGCTCCAGCCCCTTCGAGCAACATGACGAAGCAGCAGCTGGTGCAAGTGTCGGCCGAGACGTTGCAAAGATGAGGAGAGCCTGGGACGATGAGGAAAATGAAGGAGGGAGGATGGGAATTCAATGGGGATTTTTTGATTTATCACATTTAGTCGGAATTAACATCTGGCTAAAAATGAATCAAACAATATAAGAAGTCAGTGATGAAAAAACATATGTCTTTCTGCAGTCATTAAATCTGTGCACGAACATGTAAAAATGTAACAGTATCGAAATATATATCTAGAAAATTCTAGAAATATGTGTGAATTTCCCACGTCTGTTGCTTCACTTGACGACTTTTCTTCTTGGATCAGGTCGGGTCGTGGACGTCGTCACGGCTCCAAGGAGTAGCCGATTGCTGTGGATCGTCGATACAAAAGACCATCTACTAAGTCCTACACAAGTAGAATTAATCAGTAGCAATTATCTGATATATAATATCTGCAGTGACCGTGAAGGGTCTCAATTTACATGACGATCATTTAGCTCCCCGCTCACATGCACGCACACACACACACACACGCAACTATATACTTCATATTATATCATCATACAATCACACCATCAGCGAACCAGTGACTATCTGAGCTATCACCCGAGATCTTAACGTGGTTGGCCACCCCCCGCATCTCACGTCTAGCCACATGGGGTGACACTCGGGAAGTTCAACCGGTTGCCTGAGCAAAAGACTACGCGCAGAAATTGAATGGAGTGGCCAGGTTCCATGGCCAATCTCAACATACATACATACATACATACATACATACATACATACATACATACATACATACATACATACATACATACATACATACATACATACATACATACATACTACATACATACATACATACATACATACATACATACATACATACATACATACATACATACATACATACATACATACATACATAACTACATACATACATAACTACATACATACATAACATACATACATAACATACATACATAACATACATACATACATACATAACATACATACATACATACATACATACATTACATACATTACATACATTACATACATTACATACATACATACATACATACATACATACATACATACATACATACATACATACATACATATATATATATATATACATATGTAAGTGTATTGTAAGTGTGTGTAAATACATATCCATACATATTACGAGTATATTATATATACATATATATACACATATCTGGGTGTGTGCAGGAAAATGCATGTGTGTATGTGAAAACCTTGGTCATCTTCCGTCTTCTTGCACTGATTTTCTCAAATTTCAAGGTTCTCAGCGTGGCTGCAACCTCCATTTTGTTGGCTGGCCTGCCATCGCCCGTGTCGAGTGGGGCTCCCAGCAGCCTAACGACATGGCCAAGTTGTTTGACTCCTGCGACCCGGACAGTTTCCCTGGTTTCAGCCGTGAATTTCCCAGTGCCATAGAGACATGGCACCCCCCACGTTTGCATCAGCCAATCAACCCTCTGAAAAATGATGGAGTAAGTAACAGTTGGGATGATGACATTCCCAATATATGGAAAAATAATCCAAATGTTCCAAACCACCAACCAGCAACTCCATTTTTAAACACTTGATACACTTGATCTCCTTTGATCTCCTTAGCCCCAAACTTCAGCCAATTCAGCCGCTGCCAAAAACCACCCGAGCCCCACCTGATCCCTTCGTGGTCCCTGACATCCATCAGCGCCTCCAAACGCCCAAAGGCCTGGACCTTCCCCGGCGCACCGCGCGCGACGCCGACGCATTGAAGGCCCAAGGCTGTCCCATCGTCCGCTGAGGCCGGTGGCAGCCGCGCCTCAAACGCTGCAGGGACGTTGGTGATGCTGGGGAATGGCTAGATTGTGCGTATATCTATCTATCTGTCTATCGATCATTGTCTATCTATCCATCGATCTATCCATCATTCTATTCTATCTATTTATCTATCTGTGTGTATGTGCATGCGTGTGATTCTCTATGGTTCCTTTAGATTTATAAATATGACTTAGAAATTTTCAGAATGTCGGAGAAGAAACTTGATTCGCTACTGGGTTTGTCGGCATCGCCTTGACCATTACCATGTGGTACTTCATGGGCTCATGGCTTGCTGGCTGGAGACCATGGAGGATCATCCAAGTCGGTTATGGTTTTGCCCACGGTGATCCCATAAAAGTAGGCTTACTGGACTTCTTGGGGTATTCACCCATGGGCAAATCCTAGAAAACATGGGGTGTTTCCTACCCATGTTCCAATGATAAACCAGATAAACCACTCTAGAACTTGCTCTTTAAACTATTTTAAACTCAGGTACTACTACCATGTGTACCTCACCAATCCTCAACCAAAGTCATATTCACGGTAGTGGCACCCCCAAAGTGAAAATATGCTACCCAAGCAGTACCTTTTGCCTCTTAAAGCGCTTTCTTGGAAGTTAAGTTCCTTGCTGAAGAATTGATCAATCTGCTTAACTTGCAACAGTGAACGCTTTATGCAGTGGAACTTCTCAAGCAACATCAAGCAACTGTGCTTCTGAATGCCAAATGTGCCAATGGCCAATGGGCCACACCCACATTCAGATCTTTCACTGATTCACTGGATAACTTCAAGGTCTTGCCTTTTTTTCCCACTAACATTCCAATTTTTACAGCGGCCAATGCCCTAATTGCAGGATCTAGCGCTTGGAACAGCAAATAACTGCTTGATTTATTAAATCCTCCAACTTACTGTGATTTTTGGCAAATGTTTAGTACGTATTAGTATGTTAAGTTTTAGTGGGATTTTTCTGGATCGTTCTATATCGTTCTGGAGGTTTCCAGCCCAGTGGTCGACGTCCAAGCCACCGCCGCCCATCGCAGGGGAGCGAGTTGTCGCATGACGCGGCGCAAGAGTCGTACAGGGGCGCAAGGGAGTTGGATCATGCGCACCATGGCACCCGGGACGTGAAGATCACAAGAGATCTACGTACCAACTGGCCAACAACATCCAAGTCCCTAGAGTTTAATCTATGAACACATGATCAACAAGTCAGTGTATATGATAATCTGCAAATATAGGATTTATCATAATAGTCTCTATATTTAGTCTGGTAGTATTTCATCCAATCTTACCTCCTAAATTTCAGGACCGAGCCGAGCATATTCGTGGGCGCTAGGGTCCATTCTGCAGCTGATGGGTCCTCTGGCCCGTGCTGTCTTGCAAACGTCCGCAAGAGGGAATCAGCGCTTCGGCTGATAGTCCGGCAAAAATGCGCTGGAAAAACTGCTCGCAGACACTGTGGCGACGCAGTCCAGCCATTGTCTGTCTCGCTCTTCGAGCAGAGACACATTCCGAATGAGAGTCCCCTCAGACTTCATTCGTCGTGCAAGTCCGGAAAACAGGGTGACAACCAGTGCACGGCACAGCCCTGATGGATATTCCTTTGCACACGCGGTTCTGAATTGGCCAGTCTGATCATCACGTCCCGCCAGAGTGTTGATTGGTTTCTGCAGGCCTGGTATGGCTTGACCATGCAATGTGGTAGCGGAGCGCGGCAGTCCCATTGCTCTGATGAGCGTAGGTTTGACGGCTGGCGCACCATATCTCCATTGCTGGATGTGTAGACGTTGATGTCCTGGAGCAGCTCCGCAAATGCGATGTTGGAGTGGTATCCGCCACACACTGGCATATGCAGGATCCTCAGGAATGTCAGGATGCTCAAGAAGTGCAGCTCCACCATTGAGCACCACTATGAGCTCGATCTTGAGGTTGGAGAGCATTAGTGCACTGCCTGTTGCCAGCTGGTGCAATTCTCGGTGCGTGAGGAAATCCAATCCCCATGCACGTTCCGACGACCGCAATGGTCGAGGCCAGCGTGCCACAATTTGTGGTGGTGGAGGCAAGTGCCTCGCAGCACTCCATGTCTCACACGGTGGTCCAGAGAGCGATCCTGTGATAAGACCACACCGCACAATGCGCATAAGGGAGTCCAAACCGGGGCCAGACAGAAGGTCACATAGCGTACCACCGACTGCGGTATCGATGGAGAGCATCATGACTTCATATCCTGGCAGGTATTGCGAAACCAATTGAGCAGCCCAGTCGTGGCAATCTCCTTCTCTACGGCGTCCTGAAAAAAGATGCAAGATGATGAGCACTCGACGTCCATCAGGAAACTCGCAGATTGGCACGCCAGTCTGAGCAGGCCATGTGCAAACCTCAGGGTTATTTACCGGGCCTAGCAAGTGAGCACTGTGGTCATAGGCATTAGGAAAAGGCTCAGCAGGTTGTGGTTGTCGATAATCACAGGCTGAAGGCGGTTCTGGCGAGGTGGATGGAGCGGGAGGCGCAGCACGGTGCAAACGCTCCAGTCGGTCCAACAAGCCAGCGACGGGCATTTCGTAAACCAAATGCAGATACTGCTCTTCCACATGGAGCTTGTGATCCACATCCTCAATCTGGTCAATGACATCATACATAGAGACTCGTCCCCACAAAGCAAAGGCCCAAATAGCTTGAGGATGTAGAGCAGCGTCTTGACTGTACTCCTCCACAATCTCGCACCACATCCATGTGAGATCACACGTAGGATCCGAGCACCATTTCAGTGTAGCTGCAGAGAGAGCGTCATGAACTGCATCACAAAGACTGCTGGATAGTTCATCCGGAAATCCCTGCTTGCGCCATTCAGCTTGCCAAACTTCCCAATCATGTTGATGTACTCGACTCCAACGTGTAGAAACTGTCTGGGGGTCAGGCCCTGCTGCAGCAACACAAGGGAGGCGGTGTTGGCCACGAAAAATGTCGGGCATAGCAACTGGCGCCGGTTGGTCAAGCGGATCCAAATGCTGAGACACCCACCAAAAGCACCCATTGGGTTTCCTTTTGGAATAGCGAAGATGCTGTTGGAGGCGTTGGGCGGTCCAGAAGCATTTGCGGCATCCTTCGCAAACTCCATTGTATACAAATCTGCGCTCCTCAGAAATGTGTCCATGCTGCTTCCAGCGGTGAGCTGTCAAGCCCTGAATGGTGGAGAATCGCTTCGAACAAGTGGGACAGGCAAAAACATCATGCAGCAAACCATCATTGGTTGCTGCTGGTGGGTCATCGAAACAAACTCCATGCTCTTGGCAGATCTGTTTGATGTCTCTGTGCATAGACGCAACATGGTGAATTGTCTGCTCTTGCGTGAGGTAGCGCGCCACTGCACGCCTGATGGTATTGGGCATCTTTGCATGTGCATCATGCGTCCATTGCAAAATTTCCTCACATGTCCATTCCTGCACAGGAAAATCTGGAATCATGGTGCTCAACCATTGAAAAGCATGCCGCAGTGCATCAAACCAAGTGGAACGACAAAGAAAATCCTCCGCTGTGATGACATCCCAAACAATGCGAGGTCCATGGTGGTGCAACTGAAGCAAAAAGAGCAGCCGGTGCTTGGCCAAACGAACAGCGAGTGGAGGAATGCGCCATCGAGCACGGAATTCTGCATCTGTGATGGTAGTAGTTTTCCAAAAACCATCTCCTGCAATCTGCCTTTGCCATTTCGTGATGACTGATGACAGATGTTGAAACTGCCGAGCATTCAGTAACGGCCAACTGCCACTGCCGTAAAAGACAATGGGCATCACCAAGGCATCAAGAAGCTTCAGTCGAAGCGGTATGGTGAGGCGTCTGTTCAGAAAGATGCTTTTGCTCATGCTTCGGTATGCTGCACATGCCTTGCCAATCTTCACCTTCAAGTCTTGACGCAAGTCACACGTCTGCGCAACGACAATCCCCAGGTGGGTGTACTGCGTGACAACATGCAAAGGATCATGTCCGGGAACGTCTAATCGACTGAACTCATCAAGAACTCGAGCCTGTCGACGTTCAGGGGCACCATGACCCTGATATTGCACAATGGCTTCAGTTTTGCCAGGCGCACAGTTCAGGCGAAGCCCGTAACTTCTGAAAATCTGATGCACTTTCTGCATAACATCAGAGATCAGTGGATCCAAATCATTGGCTTGAAGGCAGGGTAACGGCAAGGCGATGTCATCAACCCATGCAATGGTGGGCGAAAGGCATTCCATGAAACTGTTGGCTTGCTGGATAAGGGGAATCTGATGCAAGGCAACTTGGAGCTCTTTCATGAGGGCACTGGTCATGATGTTGTAGGCTAAATCGGCGATAGGGGATCCAGGACGGGAGCCCCGTGTCGTTTCAAAGCACTTGTCGGATCCTGGGCATGTGAACCAAGTGTCACAATGCGCATCCTTAATGAGCCGAGCAATGGTGGCAGGAGCATTGTCAAATGCACGAGCATGGAGCGCAATGTCGTTCGTGATCTGCTCAGGATTCAAGCCTTCTGCTGCGAGGATATGCTGCAGTTTGGCCGGCAAGTGCATGGAGGTTGCAAACGTGTGTTGTCGCAGCATGCAGTGGAAGGCATTCTTCACATCAACGAAGATGATGGCAAGCGACACCTTCTTGGCTTCGATCACTTTTGCATAACTGCGAAGAAGCAGCGAGGCAAACACAGTTTGCTGCCCTCTAAAACCACCGAATTGAGTTTCCATGCGGTTTTGCGAGGCCCATGGAAGCAACTTGCGGCGCATAAGGCTGTGGTGAAGTTTTCCAAGCACGTCGAGGAGCATTATCCCTCTCATGCCTGATGCAGTAAGTGCTCCATGTTTTTTCGCGATAGAGCAGATATATCCACCTTTAAATTGAATAGGTTCTGCTGCAACAGTCCACATTTTGAAGAGCAGCTGGAAAAATACATCAGAATGGGCACTCATGAGGGCTTGAAGATGCTCTGCTTGGACTCCATCTAGGCCTGGAGCTTTACGCTTTTTGGCCAGCTTGCACATCTGTTCAACTTCAACCCGGGTCGGCAAGTCGGATAGCTGGATTTGCAAGGGCAGATCTGTTTGTGCATCAGATTGGCGGCGAGCACATTGCTGAAGCAAGTCTTCATATGCAATTTCTCGGCCGGCTTCAAGTTGAGAATAATGGGCTGTGAGGTCATCAACTTGCGGGCCAATACAGCGTATGTTGGCTTTCTTTCTGGCAACACCTTTTGGGAGGAGGTGCTTGATCTTGCGCCACAATCCTGTCAAGCCCTCATCAGCAGCAACAGCACCTTGTTCATCGGCAAGGGCAGCATAGAAGTGCTGATCGTCATGTCGAACTGCCGAAGTGACAGCTGCGCATAGGCGCTGATGTTGCCAGCTATGTAAAGCAATGGCTTGGTCAGTGAGGCGCAGCCAGGGTCGAAGGCACGTCACATCTTCATGCACCTTCTTGCATTTCCAGGTTTGAAAAAGTTCGTGTAGGATGCTCTGTCGAAGGGTGCGTTTGAGTTGGCGCAGACGGTTCCAATGGAATCGTTTGGCTTTGATCATGGTCCACGTAGATTCCTGCAAATGGTGCTTTCGGCAGCGTGCTTTGTCACGTGGAGGCTGAGACGCTTGCATCCATTTTTGCAGGGCCGCTGCATGCGTGTGGACATCAGAGTCACAGCTCAGGTGCGGCGGCGCAGCTGATTGCAGAGTGGTTGGTAATTTGGGTCGATCATGTCTGGCAATCTGGCACTGAATAGGAATACAAGCCTGCACACTGCAATGATCAGCTTGATGGAGCGTCAAGTCAACTGGGGCAATGCTCGTTCGAATGCCGTCTTGTCGCAAAGCTTGATCAACTACAATGTAATCGATCCTTGCTGTGGTGCCCGTGCTGTGAGTCCAAGTGTCATGCTCACCATGATGATAATGTTCAAACGTTTGTGGCAAAAACAGTGATTGGTCATGTAGCCACTGATGGAAACATTCGCCAGAGAGGTTCTCAGTTTCTTGTCCAAAATGGCCAATAGCCTCTGAGACAACAGAACCTACACGAGCATTGGCATCTACAAGTCCAATCAATGGCCAAGAGCGCAATGCAGTTGGAATGGCATGACTCAACTGAGTCCAATAGGCTGTGGCAGTTTCAAACGTTGAACAATTTGGGGCATGGCCTACCAGAAAAACCAGCCGAAGCTCATCGTGCGCAAGTTTGACCACCATGGACTGAGGGTTGGCATGAACAATGCGCAAATTGGCATGAGAGATCTGGATGATTCCACGCTTGGTCTTCCATTTGCGTTTTACCCATAATTGCACACCTCCAACTCCCTGTACAGTGGCAGGGGCAGCAAGAACATGATAGTCAAGGCACATGCTGTGCCCTTGCATTTGAGATCGAGTCTCCTGGACGCCAATGACCATGATCCCTTCGTTCTCGAAGGCGCGAACCAAGGCTTCCATTCTCGCAGTGAGACCTCGACCATGTTCAGCTCGGTTCTGATATAGGGTCAGAACGTTGGCAGTTGCGCAAGTCAGCTCAAAGGAGACAGTCTCAAGCGGAAGTTGGCATCGTTCGGACTTGGTCACATAGGGATGATCATCTGCTTGAGGTGCAGGATGTAATGCTGCAGAGGCATTCACCTTCATCACACCTTGCTGGATGCTGGGAAAGGCAGGATGACCTTGCTCGGCCTTGTCAAGCAACCATAGCCATGCAACTGCGGGTTGTTCTGCAAGGAGAGATTGAGTGAGGATCTGGAAGTCCATCTGCGGGATCCATGCGGATACTGCGGCCCATGCTGCAGCATCTGCTGCTTCATTCCATGGATGTCCTTGATGAGCTGGTACGTGCACCCATTGGGTCTGGACTGCATATCGAGCTTCCATCCATTGGACCAGTGCTCGAGTCGTATGTTGCATCTGCTCATGTGCTTTGGCAAACCAGTGTCCTTGAGCGGTCATACCTGCAAACATGCAGTCAAAGTTGAACTGAATAGACCATGTTGAGGAGCTCGTTGATGTTTCACAGAGCTGGATTGCCCAAAGAACAGAAGTCAAAATGGCGGCCGCTTCAGCATGCGGAGCATAGCCGTTACTACTTGTGTCAAAGCAACGGTAACCGCCAAATTGATCACCATGAACAGTGTGGACAATGCATACGACTGCTGCTGATGCACGTCGGTCATCCTGAAGACAGGCTGCAGATCCATCAGTAAAGAAGGATAATCCTGAGGGCATGTCACCTTGCCAGTCAGGAATGCATTGAAGCGCCTCCTGTGTGGACAAGTGCCATTTCACAACGCTTGCTCGTGGTTGAACAGGTCCAAGGTCCAACAAAAGAAGCTTGGTCCGCAGATGAATCACCTTGGTGAAGTCGATGTTAATATAGGTTGGTGCAGGAATGAGTTCCTGAAGGGGAAGTGGATCCCCGACAGGTTTCGGAGATGTGGATCTATCTTGGGGCCACTGAGCCTGAGCCACCGCATCAGTTGTTAGGCGCTCCCAAGATGATCTTTTCTGCACTGTAGATTGCAACTGAAGAAGATTCAAGGCATCAGTGCGATCTTCGTGTTCACGATGTTCACGACGGTTCACATGGATTACAATGCCATACCCATGGTGACCAGGAACGGGTACACCGATACGAAGAGGAAGGTCGTGATACCATGCTTCGCACCAGTGTGTTGGGTTTGTGCCACTGCATGCATGAAAATAGTTGAGAACACGAAGCAGGTTTTCAAGAATGATGTGTTCATGCGTAGTGATGGCGGCTTGGTGCACTGCTTGAGGAGTGACACTGTTGTCAAAACATGTGACAACGCTTGTGACCCAATCTTCACGTGGATGTTGAATCAAGACCACGTGCGCAACCATCGTATTGTCTTGAGTGGGAGGCTTTGGGAGCACGAGGGAGATCTCATAGGGAGCATCTGGATGCAGAAGGTCTCGCCAAGCCTGACGGATGTGATCTTCCCATGCGTCATAGTCATCGTGGAGCCGTACAGGGCGTGGAAGAAATCCATGAGGCTGTTCCCACGTGTGATCGACCATCCATGTGAGAATGACACATGAAGGCACCTCGCCTTCCCATGCAAATGCGTGTTGGTACCATTGGCTGTAGAGATCTTGTATAAATTCAGATTGCCCTGCCAGATGGATTCGCCCAGGTTCGAAGGCCGGGGCTGCTGGATTAAACACAAATCGTTCATCCGTCCGGCTGATCCAAGGCATTTCAAGTGCATCATGACATACTTCAGGTGATGTAGAGGATGCAGCAGGGGTGTCTGGATGATAAGATACCTGCTTGCTGGTCACGGCGGCTGTCTGAAACAAGGATGCACCAGCAGTAGCACTCGGTGTCACATGAACTTTGACATTGTCACCAGCTGCGGCATGTCCGATACCTTGAAGAGGTACATCATGGCCCGCTAGAGCAATCCGACAGCTACGCATCTGACAGATGGCTTCAAGCCGCATGATTTGAAAAAGCTGAGCTGGTTCGAAGTGCTGCGAAAGAAAACACGCTTGGTGAGAGAGACGTCTTCCAAGTGCGGACTCAAACACTGTCGTGGTCAAGACTGGCACATGCTGAGGAAGGTTGCCTTGTACGATCAAAAGATGGCCAACATGGTGCTCATGTGGCGCCTTTGGCGGAAAAGGATCAACGACCAGAATGCGAGCAGCCAAATGTGGAATCCATTGATCACGCCAGAGGTGTTGTAGATCTTGAAGCCAAGCATGTTGTTCAATATCGAATCGAATATGTCGAGCATCGTCACTGCGGAGTCGCACATGGGGGCACATATGCCAGGTGATCCATTCAACCTCGGCGTGCCCTTCATCATCAATGACTTGTGCATGTTGCACAACAGACATGCCGACTGGTAACAGCCAAGTGTTGTCGCTCGTGGAAGAGGCTAATGATGAGGTTGTGGATGTCGATGCTGTATGAAGTACATTGGGAGCACTTGCAGCATTGGTGCGACTGCATTGATGAACACATCCTGGAAGGGGAGCATCACTGTGTCGACCTCCTTGGAAGAGGGATGCAACATCTTCTTCATCATGCATGGAATGAGAAGTTTGAGCATCTTGGATCACTGCTGCAAGAAAATCTCCATGAAGAAATTGTAATGGCATCGCGTCATCATGTGAAATCCAAATGTGGTTCAACCAGAGATGCCCACGCAATGGATTGGCTTGATAGTGGTCTTCGATGCCAAGGAGTCGAAAGACCGTCAAGCGATTGGCAATCTGTGGCATCCAAATTGGTTTGCGACTGAAAACCACTGGCTGATGTTCTCCAGGTGGATACACTTCAATATCAACCAAAATCAATCGCATGATTGGTGAACATGACGGGCTTGATGACATTTCAACCAATAGGCACTCATGCGCAATCTGCTGGATGTCTTCTGGTATTGTGTTGACATGGTGAATGGAAACCAATCGATCATTGTCTGAATCAAGCGCATGCTGTAACTGTTGCAACATTGCCTGGCGATCATGCCATGGAAGGTGCAACAGTACGGGTTGCCCATGTAGTGTCAGCACAAGCGTGTCTTGCCATGTTTCAGGACAATCTGTCATGGAACTTGATGGCGAAGAGACATTGGAAGAGGAACTTTCAGAATCATGCTGAGGTTGTAGGTCATTTGGGTCTTGCGCAATATCGGTGTTGTCCATGATGGGAGTTTGCTCCTGAGGCGGTCGTACAGAATGTGCAAGGAATGACGTTTCCTCTGGGTCATCTGGCCAGACATTTGGAGTCAATGGCGGAATCTGTGCAAGAACTTGCCGTTCCCAATCTCGCTGTGACATTGGTGGAGGAACGTCGACAATCAAACCCATGCCTTCATGAAGTCGAACTGGTTGTCCTTGCGGGAGAATTCGACGACGTACTCGAACTTCACAACCACCAATGCGCTGAGCTCGTCTTTCGTCACATCGTGCTCCAACTCCAGCATGAAAAAGAATGTGCCGAAATGGAACTATGATGTCAAAGGATTGCGCAACCTCTGTGATGTGCATTCGAGGCAAAGCAGGCTCCACGGTCGTAATCAAACACGCTGATAGAAAAGGCTGAGGGCTTTGCACCAGTAACAACGTTCCTGCCGTTCCTGGTCGCACGGAAAAAGGCGGCTCCGGTGTAACCAAATGCACCGAAAGCGGCAAAGCTGGGGACGCAAGGTCTTCCCAGACAAACCTCATGTCTTCCTCCCAGGTGTCGATATTGGCGTCAAAACGCAGGGGTCTGCTTTGTTCTTGTCGACGGTGAGTTGCATGACAAATAAAGTACGAGTTCATAAACAAAACTGGACCGTCTTCTGCTTGATCTGCATCATCACCTTCTTCTTGGAGCCGCTGCCAAATTTGTTGCTGCCAGTAAGGGCGATCAAGAAAAGTCTGTCCATGGGCATGATGGTCAGGACGATCTTGGTCATGTTGTGGTGGCCCTCCTGGATCAGGTACTTGGGCGCGTTCGGCAGGATTAGGCTTACATTGAACCAAGCCCGGAACATTCACTGCGGAAACTGCGCAATTCTCTTTGTCATCCAAATTGAGTGCAAATGTAACTGATTTGCATGATGTCTTCCTTTTGACGGGAACTGCAGGAGAAGGGAACACTGAAAGTGAAGTCAGAATACCATCTTGCGCCATTTCAAACGCTAGCCCTCTAGCATCTTCTCTGGCTTGCCATTCTGACTTGAAGTTCCATTCATGGATAATGCTATGAGTCCATTTGAGAATTGATGGAACATTGCCATACGCATTCTCGACCAGCACTGGCCATTGGTCGTCATACACTTCAGTCATGGACGACCGGCCGCCGCAAAAGGCTGCATAGCAGCAGGCAGCGCCGAAGAAGCGTTTCCATCGACTGCCGCTTCTTCTTTTGGTGATGGCATGTTGGCATCCAGAGTCTCCGGTGGAGTCAGTCTTGGACGCTTGAGCGAAGATTGGACTTCTGACTGGATTTCCTCGGCCTTCTGTTGGAACTGCGCCAAGGAAGCTGTCATGAATCGCATGCTCTCCGTGATCTTTTCGGAGGTGGCTGCGTTTGAAGGGCCTGCAAGGTCCTCTTCGTCGTCGTTCACCTCGATGACCTCTCCAACTGCCGTCTTGGCATCGTCGACGTTCTCCTTGGCCGCGATGAAGACCTCTCGAGCAGTTTGGATCCGCTCTTGATGCTCTGCCTCCTGCGTTTGGAACAAGATGGCATATTCCTTCCACGTTCGAACAGCGTCGGTGAGGAAAGTGTTCCATGATGCGATCAGATTCGTGCGCGCTTGAAGCGCTGCTTCTAATGCATCTTTGGCCTCTCCTAATGCCTTGGCTGCTGTCTGCAAATCTTTCTTTGCTTGTGCTCCATCTTTCTTGGAAAATTCGTGGACCTTCTGAGACACATCTTGCGGCAAGTCTGGTCCACGACGTTTCAGATAGGCCATCAGCTCTTGCATTTTGTGCTCTCGTGCTTGCTGCTCGGGAGTCAATGCTGAGGCCGTCCCTGCTGTGTGCTGCATCTGTGGCATCATAGCTGGGGCACCTGTTGGAGCCATTTGCATGGGAGGCACATGTGACATGGCTGGCATCATCATGGGCATGGCTTGACCCATGGGCATGTACCCTGGCCATGGCATTGGAGGCGGTGGCAAGGGAGCCTGAGGAGCTTGTCCTTGTTTGCCCTTGCCTGGGCCTTGTTGCGATGGTTGTGGAGGTCCTTGACCATGTCCACGTGATTTGCTTCTGGGCGCATTGCCACCTTTCGGTTTGCCCTTGCGGTGCCGTGGAGACTGAACTCGTTGTCGAGGAGATTCGGCTCGCCAACTTTGACCCCACGGTTGGTCTTGTCCCCAATCCTGTGCATAGTGATCGCCTTGCCCTTGTCTGTGCTGGTGGACATAGGATCGATCGATAACATTTTGCCAGGGCTGGTTGCAGCAATACGTTGCTGTGTGTTTCCTGAGCTGTTTGCAGCTCAAACACCGCCAAGGTGTTGTGTCGGCCATTGCGCTGGAAATCAGGCGCAAAAATGCTTGGTCTTTCGAATGATGCTGTCTCAATACGCGGTAGATCTGCAACAGTTGATGTGGCCGAAGAGGGCGATGACCTTGCGATGGAGGTGCCACAGACGACGTGCAGTCGCTCTCTGTCGCCTCAGTGCTCGCCGCTTCGTTGCCAAAGCCGTGTTGCTGATAGAGCTCTGCGACAACCTTGTTGGAGAAGCTCACAAAATCCACAAAGAAGACAATGAAGATCAAAAGGATGTGGTGCACCAAACCCATGTAAGCCCGAACTCGGGGAAATACACCAGGAAATAGTGTCCAACCCGCAACGAAATAATCCAGGGCGTAACCAGTTCAGATTAAATCGAAGCGAAACAATCGACCAAAAAGGGGAGCAGAAGAAAGTGGGATGAAGAATTGACCACCAAATGCAAGCCCGATTGTGTCGACAAAGTTGATGGTGGTTGCCGGCCTGCCCTGGACCGGCAACAAAAGGCGACGCAAAGAAGCCGCCCGCGGATGCTGCCAATGGCTTCGCACAGATCCGCTAAGGTAAGAAGCGTTCGGGGGTCCCTGTGTGTCGCTAGAGACACCCTAAGCCGATACCTTAAATAACTGCTTGATTTATTAAATCCTCCAACTTACTGTGATTTTTGGCAAATGTTTAGTACGTATTAGTATGTTAAGTTTTAGTGGGATTTTTCTGGATCGTTCTATATCGTTCTGGAGGTTTCCAGCCCAGTGGTCGACGTCCAAGCCACCGCCGCCCATCGCAGGGGAGCGAGTTGTCGCATGACGCGGCGCAAGAGTCGTACAGGGGCGCAAGGGAGTTGGATCATGCGCACCATGGCACCCGGGACGTGAAGATCACAAGAGATCTACGTACCAACTGGCCAACAACATCCAAGTCCCTAGAGTTTAATCTATGAACACATGATCAACAAGTCAGTGTATATGATAATCTGCAAATATAGGATTTATCATAATAGTCTCTATATTTAGTCTGGTAGTATTTCATCCAATCTTACCTCCTAAATTTCAGGACCGAGCCGAGCATATTCGTGGGCGCTAGGGTCCAACGGTAGAGGGACTTGGTGAATGTCGGGGTCTGACAGTCTGCTGACGAATCTTACGGCTAGGTGGTTGGATGGAGAAGCGATTCTTGCCGGACTTGACGATTCATCAATGGAACAGCTATTTCCCAAATTGGCGCAGAGGCTCAAATTGAGCATCTTGAATGGCAACATCTGAAAACATCGATCCACACTTGGGTAGAAACTCTGTTGCAAATCGGATGTTCTTTTCTATCTTGGACATTGTGCTAAAATGTGCTTCTGCAATCGTGCGAAGATTGGGGGCTTTTCAAAGCAGACAAGGACAAGGACCTGTCATTGGGGGGGGTCTCCCCGGGTTCAAAATCGACGGTGTTTCCAGCATGCTTCAATCGAAATTTTGAACAAAAGGAGCCAATTTTTTTAGCAAATTCAGCGAATTCCAAGCCACATGTTCATCCCCCCCGAGTTTGGGTCCCCCAGCAGCTTCATTTTGAAGACCGTCCCGGGGGGAAACATCCGTCACCTGGAGCTCGAAGGGTGGAAGGTCGACCAGGTCCAGTTGGAAGTGAATGAAAAAGAATTATGGAAAATACATGTTTATCAACATATATATATATATATCTCTGTGTGTGTGCGTGTGTGTATCTATATCTATCTACATCGATCTATATCTATTTATCTCCATCTGTCTATCTCTATCTATCTACTATGTACATCTATCTATATCTATCTACATCGATCTATATCATATTTACCTTTTTTCTATATCTGTCTATATACATATATATATGTATATATATATATATGTATATATATATATATATCTCTCTCTCATTATCGATCTACATACTTCTATATTTCCTGCAGAATGTTGATAGGATAGAATTTTCCGGATGGTCAAGAATAGCCAAATTGATGCATTGCCACATATGAAGAAAGCCCTGTAAATTCCTTCGAAAGGTGATCCTGCAAGCATCTTCCAAACCAATGATGTCCTTTTGATCTTTTGGGAACAACAAGGGGCCAGTTTGGATGGTTTGGCGTACTATGTGTGAAACATGGAACAAACCCCTCTTTGTACATCAAATCATCAACACACCCCTCTCAGCTAAGGCTGATCAAAATACCCCTAGGAAGAGGAAATCTATCCGACTGTGTCCTATCATATCTCCATATATCCCCATGGTTAGTTGTGGGCATGAAAAAAAGTGGCATCTCGTACCTGCACCGCACGTGGCAAGCGGTCCCAGCCACGCGTTGACGCAGCCTGGGCTGGCGATCGGTGTGTAGCAACCATGACTGGGGGTCGCTGTACAATACTCCGCCCCAAAGAAAACAGTATAACTAGTATAACCCATGAAATAACGAACCCTGCATCATGGCACAACAACCCACTATCCGATGAACAACTACAAACCGCAACCTATAGAGAGTGTTAGTTTTCCAAATCCGAATCTAGGCAGGGTCGGTGTATTCTATGTTCGTTGAAGGGAGCGCATGGCCATGGACACTCCATGCACATCCATGTAACATGAACATGTAACGATTTCCGTGGCAGATATATCCATTGAACTGGAGGGGTCCCCTGGGTAGAATTTCTATAATTAGCAGGTTTTTGGATGTTTTTGGGGGATACTTCTTGAGGGCTTTCTTGTTGTCATTCCACTCCAGAGCAAACCTTGAAAAATCCATAATCCCTATGCAACCCCAAGGAATTTCTTTGGGACACTTCAGGGAAATTGTTTGGGTAATCCAGGTACCCATAGTCTGCCTTACCAATGGGGCTGGACCACCAATTGTAAATACCAAACAATCAGTTTGAGGATGTAGCTACAAAAAAACATTGCTGCTGATGCTGATGCTGTGCTTGGAAAAAAATGGTGGGCTTGTGGCACAGTGTGATGATGTGTAGGAATATGTGGCCTTCGATTCAATAGGCAATTTATGATAATTCATGTTTTTGATTGTCAATTTGAAGTTTTTGGAAAGCAATGCTGGAAAAAAAAAGCAGAACTACATATATATATATATATATATGTTTGTGTAAACACTGTTCAACGGGAACAAAAACAAATCTGTGCTCTGGCAACCTTTCCCAATTGTTTGAGATTTTTGTGGGACTTTTATGGGATTTTTGCGGTGTTTGATTCTGGTCGACCCATTTATTTGATTTTTATTGGACTTTAATGGAATTTTGTTGGTTTTTGTGGATTTTTTATGGTGGCTTCTCTGTTGGCTTAATAGGGTCTGTTCCCGGTTGGCCCATATGTGGGATTTTTCTGGTATTTTTCGGGAATTTTGGGATTGTTATGGTGTTTGCTTTTGGTTTGCCTAAAATAACAGACCAAATAGTGGAATTGCCATGGCTTCAGAGCAAATAGTGTTTGTTTATTCATTCTGATAGATTATTGTTTAAATGGGTTTTGCTGCCATCTTGTAATTTTATTGGATTGGTTTTGGGACTGCTTACATAGGTGTGTAGGTAATTTGTTGTTGATTTCGAAACCAGCAGCTGTGAGCTTGGGATTTGCTGTGGAAACCTGAGGATTTAATAGGGAGATCTGAGATATTTTCAATTTAAAGCCAAACTAAGCGGTTTTAATGGGAATCATGTTGGATTTTCTTGGGAACCACCAAATCCGAAATGCCTCCAACAAGAATTGCTCCAAAGCCGGTGATTGAGAATTGACAAATGGTCGGGGGTCTCTTGGCGTTCCACTTTGGAACGTATCATCCCATTCAAACGTAGACACTCAAGGCAATTTGCAATGATAATTCAATGCATCAGAATATGTGGTCAGCCCCAATTCTGATACTGAAAGTTGGATGCCCCTCTTCTTCCTCATGGTTCTGCGGATCTTTCAACTCTTGGAATGTATCCGTTTTAGCTGTTGCCAAATGGCCTTGACTTCACAGAAAGGGGGACCAGGAGATGACATCATTCAATAGAATCATGGAATCGCTTGAAACAAAGAATCAATGGCTTCAAATGACCCCAAAATTATGCAACAAATTCGGCTCCCGACATGTGAGACCCCCCTCGCCCCTCAACAAAAAAAATAGTTGTCTATGTTTATCTGTTTATCTCTTTTTTTGTTGGCAAGCGAATTCACAACTTTTCGATGTTTGTGGGGTAGTATGCTATATCACGATGATTTTTCCCACACATTGTGAGTTCCCAAAGGTTACCTTTCCCGTTGGCCTTCCGCAGCGTCGGCCGCATTGCGCTGATGCAACTACTGTGAGCAATGAACAAAGAGACAAATAATACCCCATGATGTGTGGGTGACAAAAGATGTATGTGTGTTGGATAGCATATGTATGTCCCGAAAAACCATATGCCACAGGTAGTATGGCAATTGATGGCATCATAGTATTATAAATAGAGCTGAGCTAATATTATATTTGTATTGGAATATATTGGGTAATTATTGAGTCGTGTACGGGACAAGTATTTACATAGGTTTAACAATATCATCACGGACGACAGGCCAGTAAGAATAATTATATAGATCTTTCCCAACTGGAAGTTGATGGCTGGGTTTACCACATTATGGTATGCAACTCTTGGTGCCAATGATACTGAAATACGTTGAATACTTCAAGATCAACTGATGTTGCGGGATGCAGAGGTGTGTCAAGAGGGTATGTTCTGGAGAAATAGGTTCAAGGCAAGCAAGTTGGAAAACACAGGATCGAAATGTATCTCTACATGGAGCCATCTGCGACGCAGACTACTGTAAAGGCCAAGCGTGGGTTGCAACTGACACGCTTGTGGCAACTGGGATTTTTTGTGCCCCCACCAGTTATAATGGTGCCCAGCTGTAAGTAACTATAGATATCTATGGATATCCAACTTGACTATCTTGGGGGCACCTGGGATGCTAAGGCCCATCAAATAGATCACTTCAGCAGCGAAAATGGCATCAGTAAGTGGAGAGGTGTCAGAGCTGTGGCAAGCTGATAATCGAATATGAGTATACATCAAATTAATCAGCAAATTAATCTATCAGAAGTACATAATTATGTGTAATTTGCTGATAAGCTGGTAATTTGATATATGAGCATCATTCTGCAAATTACATCAAGTTACTATGATTCATCCATGATTCATAGAGGATAAAACAGAAATAGACCGTATTTAAGGGATGCGCCTCTTCGTAGGGTAACTACAGAACAATCAGAACAGGATAACTGGGTACCCATGATGGTGGGGTGGTGGCACCGTGTTCGAATTCTTCGCCCAAACATTGAGGTACTAGCCATCATTCTCGATGGCTGAGGTGACAAGATGTGACAGGTGGTACCCTCTGGTTATGACTAACATATAGCTATTGAAAATGGCCATTTATAGTGGGTTTTCCCATTAAAAATGGTGATTTTCTATAGTTACGTTAGTTTACCAGAGGGTAACCAAAAAAAAGCCCCCAATCCGAAAGGCCGACGGCCGATTGCATTCCAATAAAACACCACCATGACTTTGTTGGTTAAGTCCACATATGTGCAGCTATAGGTATACATCCCCTACATCAAACACTTGTCACCATCAGATACATTTCCATGGTTCGACTGGTTCGATCATATTCGATCAGTTTCTTGGTGCAATCCTGGAAACCGATGAGATTCAATGAGATCCATTCAAGTTACACTGGAAATCTGTGAGTTTCCACCCAAACTCCGAAACAAAACTCCCAGCAGGCCTAGGCTCGCGGGCCGCCTCGGGCCCTGAGGTGAACGATGTTTTTTTTGGAGGCGAAACAGGGGAATTGAACGGAAAAAAATGTGATTACATTCAATAACATATTTTAGAATATAGATGTATAAATATTAAGCATGTGTCAATATATGTATCCATATGTAATAAATATGAATATGCATGAACATGTATATATAAATATATGTAAAACAATGTAAAACATCATAAAACGATTCAAGTGATCTTCATGTTTCAGGAGACCCAAAAAATGGATTGACATCTGGAGATTCACTGTCTCAATAGAAACATGGCATTCTTCCGTTTGGTGGCTTGAATCCTGGTGATTCAAGTATCGATCAATCTGGGATCATCATGCCGCATTCTGAACCTAGGTCCGGCAAACGCCTGCAAAATGTCATAATGACGGCTGCTTGGGGTGCCTGGTACCTCCGATTTTTGAACCAACCCAATGGAAAGCAGCTTGAGGCTCGGAGCAATTTCGGCAGGAAACGATCATCAATGCATACTGCTGCGCTCAGGAATCTCAATGCAGTTGTGCCGAGACCAGCTATATATATATAGAAACGATCTCACTGCCAAATCAGGATCCTGATATTTCCCCATCTGTGTGGAGGATTGGACATCACAACTTTGAGTGATATCAAGGACAAGGACGGGACAGGAGCATGTTGTTTCGTAGTAACTCCCGCACTTCAGATGATCTTCACATAGAGGAAATAGATTCAGAACCCAGCAATGGCTCAGGAAAATGCTATCACCAAGCTGTCGGCTGACTTGGAGCGGGATTTAAAGTCCGCTCAGCACAGGCAAGGATCATCCTATGTCCTGGGCGCCATGGCGATGATTGAAAGAATGAATGGAACCTACTACCATGCATTATCATGCTGATGTTCTTAAAGAAAAAGACAACTCTGAACTGAGGTGCACCCTATACCAATACCAGGAATCAGCAGATTATCTGCTGATCATCATCCAACTCTGAACTGAGGTATGACTTTTGACCCTGACAGCCCTGCCTTGCCTTTACAACGCAATGGGCTTGCCGGTTTCCTATTGGTTTTGGGGAACAAATATGATTTGAAAAAGAAACAACTGTGACTTGGGGGGAATGCGGCTAGGCTGCGGCTAGGCTTCTACCACTATCAGGACTTTTCTGGTCAAGCCTAGGTGACCTAAAATGATGCGCAAGCCGATCGAAACTGTACATTTGGGGGCTGGTGGTGTCAACCAACAATCAACTGCCTGCCAAAATTCAGTGGCATCAGCCGTGCTAAGTCTTGCAAAATGCAAACCGGTGTAGAAACCAAGCCCGGCTACCGAAAGAAACTGCTGGGGAGGAACATCTATGGCCTTTGTTTGTTTGGTTGGTTGGTGCTCTACCTGTAAATTCCCCACAATAATCCTTCCATTCAAGCCAAGCTTCGCCTTTGTTGCTTGCGCGAGCGCTTGGCGTTTCTTCTGCGAATCTTCCATATCCTGGTCCTCAGTCATAGTTGTGGATGTGGTTGCGGTTGTGGACTGGATGACTATTGATGATTGTTGATGGCTTTGCAAGAGGCTATCCCCGCTTCTTTTCCAGGGTTTTGCAATCCACTTCTCCAAACAAAAAACATAATCCCACGAGTGAGGGCAACGATTTACTTTACATAAGGGTCAATTTACGGAAACAGCCAATGTTTGTTTGGCAACAACTGATCTTCCGTGCAACGACGACAACGACAACAAGGGAGGGCTTGGCTTCAGCATATGGCCTCAGAAATCTAACACCGTCGCCGACCCATCCCTCGTTTCGGTGGCCGAAATTTTGCACCGAATCCCTGGTGTGAGTTGATGGTTACCTTGGGGCCCAATGGCTCCAGACCATGCTGAGATACTTGTTGAAGTGATCGATGTGTCGGGTTCTGCGTTTCTGTAGATCTTAACCAAGTAGATAGCCGCTGACTGTAGCATTTTGTAACCATATTTCTGAGGCAACCCATGATTTGAGACTTGAAGTCAGCGTATCTTCCAACCTTGATGACAGCCATCCAAGGCTCTTTCTTCCAGGAACCTTCAAAATGGTGCTCCACCATGTTCTCTACACCCTGCACAGCGAAACACTGGAAAATCCCCAGTCCGATTCCTGGGATCCCCTGGTTCCCCCTGGTCTCCTCTGTCTACGACCCGATCGATTGGGAGATCCAGGAAGTTTGACACATACGCCTATTCGTATAATATATATATATATATATATAATATTGTATATATATATATATATGTATGTCCATATTCATAATTTTATCCCATATGATCCACTACGTGTATAAGTGTATACATATTTATACGCACATTTACGTGTTATATATATATGTCTACATGCTACCATCTTCAAAATTGTTGTGTGTTGTTGAGGTACATTCCCATTCCTTCCCAGTGTGGCTGGTTGCACTATTTTTTCACCACAATTAGTTTCGCAGAATACCCTGGTCTGGCATGATTGGCAGTATGCCCATCTTCATATTACCATCTGGTTATGACTAACAGTTTGCCATGGAAAATCACCATGCTATTAATAGGTAAACCATCTCCGTGGTTTCCATGGCTATGTTAAATAACCAGAGGGTATGTAAAAAATAATAATTTTGTCTAATTTTATCATTGTGTTGCTTCAATGTGTTGGAAATGCCTACGTCGGTCGTAGCTAAATATCCCGATAAAAAGGCGCACAAAAAGTTGTGTTTTCTGTGTGAAATCTGCCTTTGGGATCCCAGATTTGCATGTGGCACTTGTGTCGAGGGCATGGTGGTTTGTTTTGGTGCTTTCGAACTTTCACAGATTGTAGCTTTACAATGCTTTACATATTTTACATTCCCATGACATCAAACAATTACCAAAATGATTGTCACTGATTGTCCCATGGAGGTGCCTTTCTACCAGCTGCTTACACTCTTCAATTCAGCCCGTATCCACGTGTTTTTCCTCTAATTGGTGACATCTCGGAAGAGCACACTCAGCGCACTCAGTGGAGGCGAATAAATTTTGGCGCTCCGTTTTGGTGTTTAAGATTCCCAGAAGATGTGTTTCCTTAAAATCCAGCAAGATGATTGGGTTTTAGTTCAAATCTTCACAATGTCTACCTAAAACATCTTAAAACAAACAGACCCCCATCTTGGGAGCTAAGAAGCCACATGTTCCTTGGATAGGGTCAATTCCCCATCCAATACAGGCTTGGGCCGAACGTGGGGTACCAATGGTATCAATCAAATGGGTCTACGTTCTGTTAAGCCATCCATTTTGGTGTGTACTAATAACAAATGATCATATAATGGATTATCTAAGACCATAGAGTGTACAAATAGCATGCAAACCATATCATGATCCATATCAATGTTCATGATGCTCACAAATAATTAGTCACACATGTTTGATCACCATGGAGCAACAAATCCGAAGCCGTTTCGTTGAGTCGCTGAAAATCTCCACCCCATATTTTCCCATGAAAAACTGGCGAAGAGAAGGGACCGGAAACCAATGAAACCTGGCAAAAACCAGATAGTTAATGGATGTGAATGGCAGATATACTTTCACATAACTATGGAAAATCACCATTTTTTAATGGGAACATCCACTATTTCTATGGTCGTTTTCAATAGCTATGTTAAGTTACCAGAGGGTAGATGCTACAAAAACCTTACTATGCCCGACCTCCGTGGGATCGTCCGCCGCGATCATTGGTGCCGCGTTCACGCGGCCGGCCGCGAAGACCCACATCTTCCACTGACCTCGGCAATGGAAACATATGACAAAATGGCTTTGGGAGCTGAAGCCAATCATCATGTTCCCATCATTTTCCCATAGAGATGGCGATTGTTCAGTGGGTATTTTGGGATCTCCGGTTGACAGTCATCCATGTTCCCAAGAGGCTTTCAATCATGTGGGGGTTCACCATGAAAGATGAGGATGTCAACAAGAAAATTGGAGAAAAATGGGGAGTAAAACTCCAAGACTCAAGGGGTTTTCCAGGGGTATCATGGAGGGAATACTGGCTTAATCACGCGTTTTTTCATGGCTAAGTGAGTTGGGGTCATCCCGCCAAATCAGATTTAAGATAAACATCTTGGAATCTACTTTCGAGTACTGTAATCAAACATGGCTAGCGGCTAGCTCTTAAATCCCCTGACTAAAGGAAAATCATCGAAGTAAATGGATGGATTTTTCGACAAACCATGTTTGATTGCATACCAGAGGGCGAACATGGGGAGAAGAACTTAAAGGTTGGGATTTGTTGACGTCAGTAAGAAACAAAAATGAGTCGGTTCTGACTAAAATTATCATATCGACTTGGGAGGGAACCATCAAGAAGCGCGACTCGTTCAACGGCAAAGATTCTGGCGTTCCTACTGGCTTCCAGGTTCCAGCGTTCAAACCGACTCCATACCCCCCAGCGCTCATAGAAAAAAACAATATCCATGATATCCCGACCAGTTGGGACCCCAATTCATGAACAAGTCTGATACATTCACGAGGTTTTCTTTTGAGTGGTACTTCAGATATTAGGAAGGGATTTCTTTGATATGTCCCGTTCTTTTTGGAAAGAAAAGTAATGAAAACTAGATAGTTCAATACCACAAATTGGAGAGTTGAAGCAGGTAAACTGGTTTGCATAGCTACGTTACACGGCACCCAAACCAATCAGTGGCGATCACTCAGCAGCTCGGCGCCAATGCCAAACCGAGACTCCGTAGCCAAAGAGATTTTCGCCTTAGGTGGAGGCGGTTGCCCCGAAAAAACACCACGGCCAGCCTTCAGAGAACAATGGCAAAACATAATGACATAACGAGTTTTGTATGACCGCATTTGTTTAGATATTTTTTTTAACATGTTCTATGATGTTTTATCCACATGCAAATATGGAAAGATACCTATTTTCATCCGGCTTGTACAAGAAACACTATATCATTCTCATCTGCGTCTGGCCAATTCAGGATGGACAGGTGGTTTTGCCATGGTTTGCCGACGTTTCTCATGGCCATTTGTGCCATGGTCAATGCACAGGCTATGGACCACCATCATTTGGGAAATCGCATTTTAGTCATGATAATTGCCGTTGAAACAACGGTGGCATTAGCGAAAGCATCACATCCCCCAATCTATGTGATCATAACCCAACGTTTGATTCTGTGTAGTTACATGATACATGTGGTTACATATGTCAAAATTATGTATATATATATATATATATGTATATATGCCTATATGTATATATGTATATATGTATATATGTGTATATGTATATATGTATATATGTATATATGTATATATAAATATATAAATATATATATATATATGCAAATATATGTATATATATATACATGTATATATGTATATATGTATATATGTATTTATGTATTTATGTATATATATATATGTAAATATATGTGTATATATATATACATGTGTATATGTATACATGTATACAGTATATGTATGTATATATATATATATGTGTGTGTGTGTGCCCCACCATACCCCACTATATCCCAATGAAGCTGCCAATCAATCACATTTTGTCATGGTAAAGTCCAACTTCTTTGACCATGTCTGGCTTTGATGGCCCCCAAACCGCCGCGCGCTGGCCGCCATTGGAACCCAGCAACTGGGGTAGGACAAGAAGTGCACATCGGGGGGATGACGTCGGACCTTGACTTCGTTCTCCACAGCGTGAGGACTCTTCATTTCCAAAAACTCGTGGACCGCGTCGCTGAAGACGCCGGGGCCTTATAAATAGGTCATGCAGTTGGTGAAGTAGCTTCAATTAGCAGGGTCAAGCAGGTCAAACTCCATAATTAACCAAAATAAACATAGCATGAAATAGCGTAAAATCTGATTTTAATTGATTTTAGACATTCCTTTGCAAACTACTTACCAACGCGAAGCTCAGAGAATATGAAAGGGGATGGTCTGGGGCCTAAACTGGGAATAAAGTCATGCTCATGAGATGAGCATCAGCTTCCGATCGCGTGTGTTTGTAATTTGGGTTTATGATTTTATGTATGGGCCCACTGTTCGCCACATACCCCCATGCACCACCATGGTTGCTCACTAAATACCCATTCTTGCCAAACTCCCCATTCTTGATTCTTCAATTCGCATAAGCCACGCTTGCCAAGCTTTGGCTGGTTCAATCCAAATTTCAGTTGTCCAATTCCATTTTGGTATGGTCAACATTGCTGCATCTTCATTTTTGTTTGCCAAACTCCTCACTGTGATTGGGTAAGAAAAACCCATGATTGTCGCTGTACTCGGGGATCCCCATTTCACTGCTTGAATCTATTAGATTTTTTTGTTGACTAAATTTCCAGTGTTGTAATTTGTTGGTGGCCATACGGTCGTAACCTCACCCTAATCTTGCTTCTTGACACCAAAAATTCCCCGGGTTCATGCGGCAAACACGATACTTTCTTGAACAGGTGTTTTACGGATCAGATAAGATTTAGATGCACAAGGATCAAAATAATTCAAAATATACAGATGCGTTTTGGGGCATTGGGTTTGGCGCATTCTATGGTTCCAACCCTATCATCTCCAACCAGTGGGGGCACCACCTTGATCTACCCATCAGCCATTCATTAAAGAGACCATTCTCCATAGCTACATCCAACTTGAAAATGGATGAAAATGGTATAACCATATCTTGTTGATCATATAGTTGCAACACACACAGATCCCGTTGAAGATGCGAGGCACCCGTCAACTCCAACGTGCTCTCGACCTTCCAGGTGTAGCGTTGCCGGATCAGCTCCAAACAGCGAAGGAGCACCGGGTTGCCTGTGACGATCTGTGACGATCTGTGACGATCTGTGACGATCTGTGACGATGGGATCGTCCGAGGCTTCCCTGAAATTCACAACTCACTGGATTGATTTAACGGAACAGGAAAGGGGGGGGTCGTTTCCCAATTTCCCCAAACAAATCACTAAAGCAGAGAGCTTAAAACTAAGACTGGTGGTGAGCACACACTGGTGGAGTATGGAATGACAAGTACAAGGTTTGATGATTGGATTACGGAGTATGCAAAGAAAATACTACAGTAACTTCAGGCTTCACCTGTGTATGCAATTGTGTGCGTATGCTTATGGCAAATTGGCCATAATTCTTGGTGATCATTTTGACCCATGGCTTCAGGCAACCTCATGACACATCTTGTTGGCTAATGGGCATTGGTTTTCCATGGTTTTCCCACTCCAATTCCTTTCATGTTGCCAACATGTTTAGAGGTACGGGAGGTGGATCGCTGATCACAACAGATTCTTTAACATCACCTTACCACTGACGAAATCACCATGCGTACGCGTACGCGTGCGCAATAGTGGAAAAGGTGGTTATATACATCGTGTGGAAGAAACATACGTACAACTTGACAACCGGTGGGTTTCAGTCCACAACTATTTGGTCCTGGTTCTGAAGTGCTGGTTTTGAATGTGAGGGCTCGCAAAGAGACATACATATCTACATATAAAATTATACATACAATCATATAAATAAGGTTTGTAGATGATGTTCATGTCCATTTGTTCCTTACCGCCAACATCCGTGTTTTTTTTTTAATGTTTTTTTCCCGTATTCACTTCGCCTGGAGCCGATGCGATGAACCATTGCTGAAACTGCTCGGTGCGGGCAAACTTGATCCTGACAGCTGTGACGGCGGTTCCGAGAGATTCTGTAAGCACGGGTTTTTCACATGATCAACACATGATCAATAGGTGGTTGGTGGTTGAAAAACATAAAATGCATAGAGTTCACTTAATAACCTCAATAAACCACGGGGAGCCCTGGGGGGTTCTGAAAAATACCTTGGGATATCTCGATTTCTTGGTTTTGTTACAACGCTGTTCAAGGGAAAATGATAAAAACAAATCCATGGGATTTAGCCCCCAATCATAGGCATTTAAAAGTAACTAATGAGCAGGATAGCGAGAAACAATCCTCAATGAATGGCAAACACAGAAACCGTGTAAAACCATGCGTCTTGCGGATTCCCAGATCAAACTTGGCTGTGCAACCCCATAGAGCATCCATACATCAAAAAAGGACACCCAAAAATCACTCATCATGTGAGATGCATTCTAAAGAGTGTAAACTGTAACTTCAAAATTGTTTTATACGCAAATATAGTACACATGAACTACATATAATATATAACTACATAATATTTTGTAAAATTAATTATGTAGTATAGGTGCCAGGCCGGAGCTACCAGGAACCACTAATGTTGCGATGTAATACACAAATGGGATCAAATGGAGTGGTGGGGGATCTAATAACGTTCTGTTGGCTGTGTTGGATGAAAGCAACAGCTACGTTGAAGATGTTTTGGCAATGGTGATTGCTTCGTTTTATTGTTTTCTTTTGGAGGTATCCATCTTAGAATCAGCCAGGTACCTGCCAGGTACCTACATTTGCCCGGGAATGTCCAATTCCTCCGTAAAGGGCATTCCGGGTTCAAGGGGTGAACGTTTTAGCGAACCATTGAGCTGAGGAGCTGAGCTCGCTGCCATTCAGGAAAGCGATGACCGAATTCATAGCCAACTATCATGTTGGTTGCCTGCGTTCACCGCAAGCATCACAATGGAACAACTTGGAAATTCAATGTGGGAAACCCTGGGGCAAATCTCGTCCTCCGGAGGAAGATTGTCCTGGCTGCTATGGTTGAATCCAAGAGGATAGCCATGTTCGAGGGCACGTGTCCCATTCAGGATATTCAACCAAGTGCAACGTGTGGTAGTCAAGGCGTGCGCTGAAGTGTTGCACATTCGGCTGTTCCTGTTAATGCCAACCAATGCCACCGTTCCATCCGAACGGAGAACATTCTCCCTTGGGTTTCATGCCGGGTTTTATTACATGTGGTTGCCGTTCCTTTTTGTTGTGTAAACGTAAACATTTCACAGCACACATGCACGCGCACACACATGTGTATATTATATATATATGCGTGTGTGTGTGTCATTATTATTCTATACATGTCAAGATGTAGACACGCAAGCTTTCCCCAGGAGTTATATCCGTGATCACTTGTTTTGAGTTTTGTTGAAATTGACGTGCTATGATACTCTAAAGCAAACTCGGGGGTCGACAAGCACACGCGTCCCGGACCTCTGGAAGTTTGTACTGATCGACTGGCTTTTTACATGCGACATCCACATCCTTGGCTGTGACATCATTTTTTCAAAAATGACTTGAGTGGAATAAATTGGATAAACGATGGGATAATTGTTTCAATCATACGCTGGGAAAACAACAGCAACAACAACAACACCAGCAGCAGCAGCAGAAGCAGCAGCAGCTGCAGCTGCAGCAGCAGCAACAACAAGCAACACGCAACATGCAACACGCAACAAGCAACATACAATAAGCAACAATCAACAGCAACAACAACAACAACAACATCTGCAGGACCCAACGCCTACATTTTTGATACAATACATACAGATTCATGCAGAGGCTAGCGTCCAAGAGCAACCTCCCAGCTCCATGAGACGCGACTGAGGAAAACTTTGGAGATCAAACAGGCATGGGTTATTCAAAACAGGCAGTTTCTATATATATATATATTCTGATTTATTTTAGGGAACGCACACACAAACATGTATATATATATGTGTGTGTGTAAATATAGTGTTATGTTTTTCTTCTGGCTGGCTGGTTTCAATCAACCCCACCCGCAACTATCAGTCAAGTCGGATCATCAGCCGAAGTAGGATAAAACATCAACAACCTAAGTGTTTGAAACCATCCATTTTCTTTCTGTGTCTTTCTGTTGCCTGCTTGGTAGCTGAAGGTTGCAAGGGACAAAATATGTGGCCCACTGATGCGCCATTTCATCATGGCCAATCTTCGATACCCAAATAGCCTGGCCTCGCTTGCACCCACCATATGATTCGATCGATCTTTCTAAATAAACAAATAAATATGTATATATATATATATATATATATAACGATGTTCATGCGGGTTTCCAGGATCATCTTTCATGATCATTCATGATCATTGGTGATCATTCAGCGTGGCAAATATGTGCAATATAATATATATATATATAAATATACAGCATCAAACTTCCAAAGGGTTTCATAGATATGGACTTGTAAGTATACCAAGGGAGGATGTCTATATGATAAAACAGCATACAGCAGCACCCAAATAATAACCCGGAGTTTCTGACCTGAACATACCAATCAAAAAAGAAAAACATCCAAATTACAAAGCATTGGGGTAAATCATAATAGTCAATATGAAATTAAAACCATTTGGGGATGATTCCTCGCAATCAAACCATGACACCAGGGTTCGGTCGCAGTGAGGTCACTATCATTTACCCATCCCAGCCCTTTGCGAGTGCGGCCGGGTGTCAGCATAGTAGCCACCCTGGTACCACAGGACGAGATAGCGGAAGACATCGGCGCGCTGAACGGGTTGCAAACCTGGTTTAACCGCCACGAATGTCTCAGGTTTTCACCATACTGGGATATCAATGACAGCTTCAGGATATAAATTGTATATATATATATACGTATATTTATATGAATTCTCAGGATACATACATACACATAAACATATATATATATATATATATACATGTGTGTGTGATGAGATATGCACTGATATGAATATCGAAATGATGGAATATATGTATATATTTACATATACACATATTATACATATATATATAGTGGGATGTTAAAGGTTCATTTAGGATTGACAAATACCACCAACAACCACCAATACCATTACTTGGTGGTAAACTAGCCAGGAATCGCAAGTGGCTTAGTTCCCACCAGGTAATTCAATGTGGTGGGGGGCAATGTCCACAGGTACGTGGCAATATAGCCCACTTACGATTCCCGTGGTGAGCCACCAAGTAATACATGATAATATGCCAATATGCTGCATATGCGGTATATTTGCCTACGTTTGGGTGATTCTGGGGTAGAAGTTGGTGAATTTGAATATAAGATGCATGGAGCATATGGGATGTTTTTTTTTGAAAATTATTCATGAATATTGAGGGCTTGATAAAGTTATGATTTTCAAGATTCTTGTTTGATACTTTGTGATTGCGAGTGGTGCAGTGAAGATTGATTTCTGTTTTTTCATCTGTCTCTCTCTCTCTTTCTCTCTCTCTCTGGCTCTCTTTCCATTACCTTCAGAGGAGTATCTGTCCCAGGGATCCTGGGCAAAAAGCACCACGCTTCATAGATCCCTCCAATTTCCCATGAGTTCCCGTTCTAAGTCCCTACTTCTCTGCATGGTCCATGTCAAGTGTGCCAAATCATCCCGCTATGCCCGGACCATGCCCGGATCATGCCCCACTACAACATACTATAGTTCCTCTCTTAAAATCAGTTCCATGGATTTCTGGAATATCATCCTTTCTTTCTTCTCAATGCGAAAATACCATAAATACCCCTTGGCTTCGGAGACTTCCCAGCCATCTCAGGTGTGATCCAGGTGGGTCTCCAGCCTTCCCAAATGGGCCAAATGATCTTGGGAGATGCCTTCTGCGCCAGCTCGGCAATCTCCTGAGGCTCTGGTGCCTCTTGGCAGACACCAAAGATTGATTGCAATTTGATGGTGGCCAATGTTTATCGCAACCAATAATATGTCTATATTATATGTCTATGCATATATATATATACATATGCATCCTTATTGGACCTGTTTTGCGGTAATATCATGTGGCAAGTAGCTTATGCAAACGTAGACCGAATATCGCAATGTCTTCATGCACGCGTATGGGTATGTATTAATGTAGATACATACACTTTTTTTGGATGCAATTTTGGGCAATAGCTACCGACGACTGTTTCCACTTAGTGCCCACTGTTCTCATTTTGAATTCTCCCTGGAACATCCTGGAACCAAAAGTGCCAACGAGCCTCGGCCACTTGTTCATTGGTTGTTTGGGGGTTTGGGATCATGAAGTCATATCAAACACCAATCTGCGGGAAGTTTTGGTTGATCTTGGTTGAACAAAAGGCCCCAACCCAGCATCATCCGAAATCACCCGTCTGGTATTAGCTTTCCAAACAAAAGCAAGAAACGCAACGGAATATGTACTCCAGTCTTTTGAGTACATGCCCAAAGTTTCAAATCTTAATCTCTTCTCTCTCTTCCCTCTCGGGACTGTCCGCAGCCGTCCCATGAGGACGTCCCAGTGATGGAATGGTGTAGATATGCAAACATCTGCCAAGAAGGGCAGACATGTACAGGGACCCAAGAACGCTACTCGTCCACAACAGCCGTTGTAGGAACTAATTATATGGAATTATGACATGCCACATGCTAATCATTAATCATTGTTAATCTATATGTGGCTGGTTCCACTCTGAAGTCTAATTTTCCCTGCTTTCTGGAGGGCACAGGGCACCACCCGGTGACCATGTGACTCGCGGCCACGGTCTTCCCGTTAGTTTCAGGCAGGTCTCAGTGTCATTCCAAAGTTTGTACTCACCTGGCAGGATTCCAAGGACGCACTGCCAGGGCGCGGCTAAGCGTCGCGAGGAGATATGTTGCAATATGCATCCTGTAGCTAATGAAAGGAGATGGGATAGAAATCCACCATGGACCATCTTGATTCAGATTGTGCTGAGGCGGGAAGTCGCAAGGTCGACTAGGCTGGAGAAAAATGATAATCGTTCACCTGCTGTCTGAAATTCTAGGTCAGACCTATGCGGAGTTAAAACATGTCAGAACCACCCCTTGCCATTTTCATTCATTTTCCCTATGTTCCCAATTCCCATCTTTTTAAAGTGCTACATCATCTTGCAGTGCTACTGATACAGCCTTGTAGTTCATCCTATATTGGTGAGGTCTCCATCTTTATCTTTACAGCATCTGCTGGTTCAAACCAGGCAACCCACATAGATTTTGCATGGTTACGACCCGTTTCTTGTAATGAATTCATCTCTCCAAAATTCCAAAAGCTTTGAAAATCCAACATCACCATGTTTCCATCTTTGGGTTCGGACCAAAATTTGGAACCCCATGGTCCAGATCGGCCCACTGGGCTTGACACTTCGACCTATGTACTATCTGACACTCCGATAGCAATGTGATGGCAGTAATAATGGCGAATGTTAGATGCTCTGCCTGCAACATGCATCGCAAAACATTGACTCGGAATTATATCCCCAATTGAAGCAACCTTGCGCCTTTTGACCACCCAACCAAGGCTTACTCAAACATGCGTCCCAAACCACGTACTTTCAAATATACATCTCAAAGGATTTTAGTATTAAATTCCACTGGTTTTGCTTGTCTCTCAACATTTGTCCAGAACCGGCGGGCATTCTGCATCTCACGACTAAGGTGTTCCTGCAGATTGTCACTAATGAAACCATTTTTTGGCCCATGTCAGCCCCTTTCAACACCAACACGGACAATTCCATATCGGTGCCATTTTGTCGCGTGACCCATGGCATCAAAGATGTATAAATGTGAACATGTATTAAATATATATATAAATCATTTCTGTAATAGAATACTGTACTGTGAAAAAAAATATATGTATGTAAATATATATATATATATATTATTAAATTAAAGCGATGCAAACTTGATGGGACGTGAACTTTCCCTTACATGGCAAGAATATACCTGTTTAATTGTCCACGATGCAGGTTTACAACCTATTGGAATTTCCTGGCAAAGGGACACTTGGGATTCATGTCTTTCCAAGTTTGTGCCCACTTCGCTTCTTGCTCCTCGGCTGCGGATGGTCGGCAACGCAACATCTCCAACGATGATGATGAATGACGAATCATGAATGATGAGTGATGGTGACGAGGAAAATCAGTACCACTTCTCGTAAACTAGAACACCATAGAACACCCATACCTCTGCTTGAGTTCTATAGTAAGTGCCTGCTCTAGTTGCAATTGCATGCAAATCAGCACTGAACATCTCCTAAATTGCATGTCATGGATGGTACCCATGAGAATCGAAAGCCCTAAAGAAACGTGGCTAAACCCAGGCGTGGAGCACAAATACACACAATTTACAAACAAATTAACTTTACTTCAAATGACCCCCAGTCTGACGGATTATTCTGACATAGTGTCTGGCATATCATCTGGAATCTATATATGGCAAACATATTCTGACAATCTATCTGACGTATCTTCTGGCATATACTGTGACAGTGTCTGACATATCATCAGGAATCTATATATGGATCACATATTCTGACCATCTATCTGACATATATACTGGCATATATTGTGGCAATCTGTTGGGCATAGCATCTGGAATTTATATGTGGCAAAACATATTCTGGCAATACGTCTGACATATCTTCTGGCATATACTGTGGCAGTCGGTCTGGCATATCATCCGGAATTATATCTGGCATAAATATTCTAACGTTCTATCTGGCATCCTTTCGCCTCCTATCTGGCATCTATTCTGGCATTCTACCTGGCATTCTTCCCGGCAGATATTCTGGCATTTTACTTATCTGGCATTCTATTTGGCATCTATTCTAGCATTCTACCTGGCAAAAAATCTGGCATTCTCTCTGGCATCCTGTCAGGCAACATTCTGGCGTTTTATCTAGCAGGTATTCGGACATTCTTTCTGGCATGTGTTTCGGTCCGTGTGTGCCCAGACTGATTTGGAGCTCGCCGTACGGTTCTGGTCCATGCCCAGACTGAGCCGGAGCTCCCTGTGGGCTTCGGGTCCGTGCGTGCCCAGAGTGCCAGGAGTCACACTGTTCATAAAAATCTTCATTAGAATCTAGAGACCCTCACCTCGCAGGTGAGGAAGAATATTTGTACATGTACACGCATGTAGACACATCATTTTGGACCTGGGCAGCTTATCATCTAGTTCTCAAATCAGGAAGGCAATCAGCACATTTTGGAATGATTCCAAGGCGTGGCCAGTGAGGTGATCACCGAGTGTCCTTGAGGGTATGCGTCTTGGCCGTTTGGTGGATGATGCAAGGAATGGCTGTGCTACCCCCTGGCCGGCGGCTGAAATGCGAAGGATGCAAACCCACAACATGCACACACTTGAAAGACCGCATGCTGTATGGAGTCCTGATTGGTTGGTTCATCGATCACGTTTGTTTCTCTTGTCAATTCTATGACATCTGGAAGTGAAATCCCAGAAAGGCCTTGCGCCGCGTGACTGAGTCACAGATTAAAAAACTGAACTGTAAAATGACATATATGTAATTCATGTTTGGGGTTCTAGGCTTAGCCCCGCGTCATTGCAGCAAACTGGCAATCAGATGACCCTGTTTTACCTGAAACAGCCTCGAGGAAGAACAGGTGATCATAACTTAGCTGGCAGGTACGTGAAAACGGCGTCCGATGTTCATATCACAGGAAAGAGTAAAGGTCTTCATTGGTGCCAGCTTCACTCGATCCCCTGGCAACCCCTGCTACTATGAATCACGTTCGGAAGGTAATTATCAGCTACATCAAAAACCCTTCGAAACAGGATGTGACCCCACACAAGAAGGCCGTTTTTTCGCCAAACCGTGTTTCCGAAGGTTTTAAATACGGAGAGCGGAGAAAACGTCTTGTCGAGCAAAACCTTTCTGTACATAAAGATCCGCTAGCGCAAAAAAACTTGCAGAAATCACATCCCGTGGGTAGGTGTATTTTCCAATTTCGTGAGCCCGGCCAATATAATAGCCAAATCATTTTGAGACGGACAGCGCCCGCGGAAACGCAATCTCGAATTTTAAATCAGGTTGTCTATATTGAACAGTTCTTTGGCGCACGGCAGCAGAAAAATCCAAAAGTAAGTCATCATCAACGACCTCAAGTTCAACAGGATGACCGTAAAAATCCAAGTCACACAGCGCGAGAAATCCAGGGTGGAGCTTTGCTTCCTCGGTGACAATAATGAACCTGTTGTCAACATATCGGATACCAAAAAACTATGAAACACATTAAAAAACTGAAGCGGGTTTGATTGAGGGTTTCCAGATACATCTCTTGCCATGCACGTTCCACGATAGTCTCATCGAGAGTCGAAAGCGACGGAC